>JAPMOR010060187.1:0-29469 GCA_026543865.1 Argiope aurantia
AAGGAGGTTTTGTGAATTGCTTAAATTGGAACGGAGTCTCGAAGGCAGAAGTTTAAACGTTCCATTGCATATAATTGAAAAGTTCGATTATTTAGGTTAAAATTTGTCTTGATATCTGTGATTTACTCATAAATTTCAAACTGCAGTATCCTTTCTTGACATTAACGTAAGCACTTAATAAGATTTATTTCACTTTACTTACAACATTTTCTAAGACGGAACTTTTTGATTTCAGTAACATCATTGCATTAAGCCGAAGGTTATAGTGGTGGAGATTATTTTTACTCGATTGAAATAATTCGAATTTGAATTATCATTATAAAAATTCGATATCTGCCTTGAAATTCTTTGGTTTTCCATGAAAACTACAGAAACAATATTAACAAACCAGAACAAGAATTATGAGTAATAAAATGAAAAGCCGTGAAAAGCTGCCCATTCCAGTGTGGATGTGTTGGTGTATTGAGTAGGATCGAATTCGCAACGTTGGGGTTTGTAGCCGGGTGACAAGATCACAAAACAAACGCAATTTCTCGTGCCTCGTAGCTGTTAGCTGGCTTATAAGCATCACCGCATCACCACATTAAGCAAAAAAATGTCGAGATTTGCGTGCTCGCGAAGAAGAGTAAGCTTCATACAAAACATGTTAGGATAAGAAACGTTTGCAGTCGTTGTCATGTTTTATGTCGATGTTTCCGGCTGTAATGATGACGGTATCTTGTTGCGACGTTGTTGTGACGTTAAATAACTCCATAACGCTTCATGTGCGAAGCATCACAGCTGATTATTTACGATCTGCTGTGGAACACAATGTCCAGCGACTTGAAATTTTGCAGATGAATGAGGATGGTTATCTTTAAATATTTCCCCACATCATCCTGACCACGCTTAAGAACTACTCCTCTTGTGCAATTTCGTCCTAATCTGTTTTTTTTTCTTTCTGCAAATTAAGCTGTTTTTCTGAAACAGAGTACTGTTATTTTTCCTTGCCTTTATTTAATATGCTTCGATGACAAGGTGGTCAGAAATTAGTAAAAAAATGTTAATATTGTTTCTGTATTCAGTTTTGGTCGTTTATTGTGTTAAATTTAATGTTTTTCCATGAAAAGTGCTCTCTGGTGGTTATTTTGGAACTAAAACATTTTTTTTTTCGAAATTCCTTGAGGGCATCTCGTGTATAGTCTATATACAAAATTTCGTTGCAATCAGTTCACCCGTATGCGTAGTATGATGCTGTTTATAGGTGAAGTTTATTTATAATCAACCTCTATGTATATATATACATATGTGCGTGTGAAATATATGTATATAAAGAACTAAAAAACACTCAGTTTCTGGTAATTTTTGCTTATCATTCCTACTTCTGGAACCTATTTTTCTATTGAATATTTTGTGTTCGTAGTTTGGTTGATAAAGATCATCTCTCTCCGCAAAATTATTATTTTGGATTTTTCCGATTGATTTTGTTAAAATTTCTATGTTATGTTCTCAAAAATAATTAGCTTACGAAAGCCATATTGACCTAGACGACAAATTCAAAAAAAAAATTGGATATATGGAAAGGCGAATTTTTTTAAAAAATTAGTTGGATAGAAACATGCAGTTTAGTTTTTTTTTTTATGAAAATTGACGCGATCAAAATAAAATAATTTCTTAATATTTGGGAGTCTGATAATTTCAGACTTCTAAATAGATAGATTGTGATACTAAAATATTATATCCTTTCATTTCATTTCAATACCGGAAAAACTTCTGTTTATTCGTGTGAGGTATAGAGTTTTGATTAATAATAAATAAATAAATCTTGCTTAACTCAAATGACTATAACAGAATAACTTGCTTATTACATATTTTGGAAAATGACGAAATGAATGCATGAAGTTTAGCATATATGAATGAAATTTTTAAATCAGCAGAAAGTATCATAACATGCAACTGTTAGATTAGAGGAGTTTTCATTTATAAAAATGCATTTTTACAAGAACCCATATTTATTTTTGCACAGTATGTAACAGTAAATATTACGCTTTTAACATACATTCCAAATCATAAACTATCACAGAATAACAACCTTTTAATTTTATTGAAATCCGACCGGAATGTATTTCATTTGGGCTTATCCGCGGACAGTTAAGAGCGTGGCACTCAATCTTTTGCGTTGAATATTTCTGTCAATATGTAGGGCGAAACCGGAGTCTAAAAAACACGGATTGCCGTAGTACACAATTAATACGACGTTCCACGGCTACATTAAGAAAATATATCGTTTCAAGGGAAACGATTTATAAGATATTAAGGCACTCTCCTTCTCCAAGGATGAATAATGTGGTATTTGGCTTTTCTTATATAAATTTTTTTCAAAACATTTTAGTGGTAATTTCATTACACCATCATTTCATACATCGACTCAAAATTTTATTTCTTCACGTATTTAAAACAGTCAGATCTACCTTCGTGAATTTCGATATTTTCATATATTCCTTTCAAATGGTATCTTTTAATGAAATATTGCATAAGTATTTCAAAATTTTTAATTTGGCGTAATTCAAAATTATTAATTTTATTTAGCCATTGGTGATTTTAGTACGTATTTAAATATAATATAATTATTCTTTTTAAATTTCGGTTAGTATGGCGGCACTGGGAACCCTCTTGGGAAGATAATCTTCGATCAGCAGTCTATGACAGAAAAAGTAATGTAATTGTTTGGTAAATGGAAGTGAATGTTAATGGGATACGATTTTACTTTGCACAATATATAACAGTATAGTATATACACACATTCGAGATTATATATTATCACTGTGTAACAATCCATTGATATTATTGAGACCCGCCCAGAATCTAAAACTCACTGAAATGAGTTGGTTTGATGGGATCCTATTCCCGGTAATGATGGACTATAAAGATCTTGGCACTCAGTGACGTCTCAATCGCAACATATATCCCTATGGGATTGGCAAATCTATCGCAAACTGTACTTTTCACAGGTAGAAGCGTTTGACCAAGAAGGGCTCCAGGGATAAGTGCTGTCTTTTAAATGTTCAGTTGCTTTTCCTGGTGTGTTGGTAATGTAATGTTATTATTTTCGAAAGGATATGTTGACAAAGTAGCTTAAAACATATTTTTCAGTAACCTTTCTACTTTTTTATCGGATATTTAATACACATTCCATTTATTCATATTTATAGAATGATTAATCAATATAAATTCCGTTTCATATTTTATAAGCTTTCCTTTGTACATTATTTCGTTATAGCGAAGGCTGGAGAAAAATGATATAGTGTTTGTTAATCTTTCTGTACAAATGAAAAATTTCAGACCATTTATTTTCTTCTGGTGGCTTTTACTTATTTTCTACTGTTTTTTTAAACACTTCTGTTGCTGTTTACAGGGTTCTGAATTTCCTGTTATTAATGAATCTTGAAATTATTTAAAAGTAGTTTTTGCCTGACGAATGTTTTCATCCATACATCTTCAAAGCTGGGGATTTACCGATTTTGAAAAAAACTTAATAGTAATGTTTTAGCTTATATTCATTTACAGAAAAACTTCTGAATAATTTTGAAACATATTTTACATTAACACCAATGTGCGCACTGTTTCTGCAAAAAAAAAAAAAAAAAAGTGCTTCTTAAAAATTTTTATATGATTGTAAGAAAACAATATCTTTATTGTTTGAAAAAAAAATCCGCAATGTTATATTTCTCTTCACACTCCCAGAACAGCTTACGCCTATTTTTTTAATAATGTCTTGTAATTTTGCATGATGTATTTAAAAGATCTTTGAGCGAGACTTAATTGGTATTAGCCATTGAAGTGGGTTACAAAATCAAATACGATCTGGTAGCCTCCGTTATTTTTGATTAATCTTAAATATGATTGTAGTTTGTAAAGAAAATATTTTGAATGTACTTTCGATTATTTTTAAGCATGACAGAAATATGAATGTGTATAATTGATGTTATTATTGTATGTTCATATTTATATTTTGCTAGTACATAAAATCCAGCATCAAAAGCCTTAATAATTTAATATTAGCAATTTGAAATATTTTCCTTTATTTATAAATGCATACATATCAATGCTTAATATGGATGCAAGAATTGCAAGCTGTACATGATACAAATATTTTGCTTCCTGTACAACTCATCAAACATTTCTGTTTGTGTATCTGTTCATGTCAATTAAGCAAATACAGGATTAGTTGTTAGTTCTAGCTAATATTTACCTTTATTAATAAAATAACTTATAAAATCCACCATATCATTTTTTTCAGATTATTAATCATGTAAGTTACATTTAGAAAGTCTTACTGTATTTACTTGAAATATTTTGCCCATATACTTTTGTGAAGTTTGCATATCTTGATAATAAATCTAATACACAACTATTTCTATAATTTAAGAAAAGCATTTCATTGGCAGTTGAGATAAAAGATGGAGAAAATACTACCCTCAGTTGTATAAATAAATTCCACATCAAACTGGGAATTGAATGTATGTCTAGCATTCAGCTAACTAAAATTCTTGCTCTTGATTTCCCAAGATTTTTTAATTATATTTGCTTATGAAATATTATTATGCAAGTTATTACAGTGTTTTTTATTATTGCTGAACCCTCATACATTTTTTCCCTTAAAGGATAATGCAATAGCTTCAATAGCATTTAGTTATTCAGCAACTTTAAGAAAAAGAATCTGTAACTATAATTACTATAGTAAAAGTTTAAATAAGATAGATAAGACAGATTGTAATTGCAGCAAAGACAGTTATAAAGATTATATAGATGCTGACAAAGGACATATTATAACAGGGAATTTGAAAATTATAGAGTCTAGCTCTTTAAGAAATTTGATGGAGAGGGGAACAAAATTTAGATTGAGAGAAAGAGTAAACATTCAAAAAATCTTAATTTCTATCGGACAAGATTTGGATATTTTTATTTCCAAATTATCTAGGAAATACCATTGGCCTCCAGAGGATTTCAGAGAATGGAAGGTAAGGATTTTGGAAGAAATTAAAACAAAATTTAATGCAGATAACATTAGAACTAAAGAACGGGGAATTTATTTCAACAAAGCATTGAAAAAAGAAATAAAAAATTTAAAAGACAGATTTGTTGTTACAGTAATAGATAATTCGGCAAATAATTTCGGTTTAATTTGTAAATATTATTATAAAGAACTTCTAATTAATGAATATAACTCCAAATCAACTTACAAATTAAATAGCACCGGGAAAAAGGTATTGGATAAAAGGATGCTGGCTTTCGCTAAAAGAACTAAAATTAAGACTTGCTCTTTAAACTACCCTTACCTATTCCCAACAATAAAATTTCATAAATAAACAATAAAATTTAGATTAGCAACTTGTAGCACTGGTAGTTACAATTACTATACTGGAAAACATTTCTTTAAATACTTGAAAATTGTCTTAGACAAAATTAAAGATGAAGATAGTTTTATTATAAATAGTAATAAAGATATCTTGGAATTTCTAAAAAATAACTATATTTATAAGCTTAATACTTATGATTTTGAAAATTTGTACTCTAATCTACCTCAAGAAAAGTTAATAGAGGTCTGTATTATTATATATGACGAATATTTAAATAGAGATATTATTACAAAAAGTAATTGACTACAGTTGTGTAAATTTAATATTAAAGAAAACTATGTTTTTAATGGAATTAATTTCTATAAACAAATAAAGGGGATTCCAATGGGAACAGCCCTTTCAAGTGCTTTAGCCAATATTTTCCTACATTATTATGAAAAAGAAATAATTAAACACAACTTAATAATAGGCTGGAGATATATTGATGACTTAATTTTGTTAAATTTGGATAATCCTAGTGATGTTACCCAAAGGATTTAGTTTTGACTCAAACAAACGAAAATCAACTTAGAGCTAATTATTTAGATTTAAATATTGAAATTAATAATGGAAAAACTTTAATAGGTATTTTTGATAAAAGGGATGATTTTAACTTTAAAATAATAAAACTTAGTAACTACCATTCTAATTTACACTCTAAAATTTTCAAAAATTTGATTTTTTTCACAATTTAACAGGATTAAAAAAATATTCAATAATAAACGTTCGTATATTTTAGCAACAAACAATCTCATTGAGAACTTAACTATTAACGAATTCCCCAAAAACGTGTGCAATATAGAGGTTTTGATAAGAGAAGGACTGTCTGATTTCTGACTTCCTCCGGTTTGTTGGCTTTGAGTTATGACTCAACAGATGGCGCTTCAACTTTGATGACGTTACATTATGACAAAACATAGTAAGCATATATAGCTGTAAACGTGGAAAATTTAATTTTAGTTCAATTTAACGAAGTGCATTTGCACTAACAAGTTTATACCTCACATTGTCTTTTGGAATTATACTTTCAATTAGTAAGTACTTAGCTTTCTGGTTTAAATGATTTTGGTTCTTTTTTCATGGTATTTTGTGGCGTGATTTGCTGTGTTTTTTTCAGGATTGTTTTTTGAAAATGATTTTATTCTTGTGATACTAATTTTTGTCTCCAAAACCTCAATTTTCTGGAATTTTCGGGTCACGAAGGGTCAGTTGGTTGGACGAGAGTCAGACCCTTCACAGAAAAAATCCCTGGCTTGAATCCTTGCCTGAGGGTGACCCTTGAAAAAGTCTTCGGGCCGGATTCATTTTATCTTTCTTTTTGAATGTAAAATTATTTTAATTCTATTTTGGTTATTCCAGGGTTTTTTATTATTGCTGAACCCTCATACAATAGCATTTTCATACAGGATTTTTTCCTTTGAAAATTTTTTTACTAAAATGCTTTTTTTTAAAAAATCTGAAAGTAAAAATGTTTATTAAAAAGTTCTTTACATTGAATGGTAATGCATGTTTAAAATTATGGATTTTTTATTCTGTAATATCTATAATTTCTTAATAGGCTTAAAAGCACTGCAATTGTTTTTATAAATTCAGAAAGAAAATATTTATATGATAAAATACCTTGAATATTTATTTTATTATATCTGGGAATTTTTTAAAGATAAATCTTACTTCATTTTCTTAAAGATTTATATTTAATGATTGTTAAAAGATTTTCATCATATCATGTAAAGAAAACTTATTTGTGTGAACCTATAATGAGACATGTACCAATATTAAAATTTGACTTCATATATTCTTTGTGTGTGATTGATTTAATTCAAATACCAGCGATTTTTGTATAACGAAATTATTGAAAAGACCAGTCAAATGTCCTAATATGGAATCTGGGTGAAGTAAAAAATGGCATATATTCTTCTGTTTGTCATTCTTCTTGTGTATGTTGAATATTAGAATAGCTTTAGATTATTTTTTTTATTGCACTGAATTGATTGTATTTTAGATTTTTTTTAACCGTCTTGTGGCAAGAATTTTTTTAGAGGTTCACTATCTTGCATTTATTTAAGAAAGAAAAAAAATCTATAATTAAGATATAGGGAAAATGTAAAACTTAATACCAAGTTCAATGAAATAATCAAACTTCTATTGTGAATAAATTAGTCCAAAGAAACATTTTTTAATTGTTCATCATTTATTGCTATATCCAAATTGCAACAATAGTTGGGACAGTATCAGCTGTGCAGCACCTTTATAGTTTTGATCCAATGGCTGTTCTTAAAAAAATGTCCAAAATTAAATTGTTGATGCAAGGTGAATATATTAATTGCAGTTACATTGTAATTGGTATTATTGTTCCAAATCTCTAACATTTCGTGATTTTTAATAATTTAAAGTTCAGTAGAAAAATAATCTGTTAAGAATTAATTATCCTTCATAAAATGCGTCTGTACTAAAAAAAATGTTTCTAGTTCTTTGCTTATAAATTGTATCATTGTACTACTCTTTCTATGATAAGAGTAAATGTTAATTTTCTTAGAGTATGGTTATTTTTTTTTTGTAATTTTTCTCTTTTTTTAATTTATCATGATAATAAATTAAGCAGTACTTTTGATAAATATAAAGAAAAATCTGTTACCAACAAATGAAATATGGCTTATTTAATATGATCATGTTAGTTTTAATATAAATGTTTGTTATTTCTGTTTTCAACTGTTGAATTTAATAATGTAAAATAAAATTGTTAACAAATAAAACATTTCTCAAAAACTGTTACCCAGTGTACTTGCTTTGTTTAAAAGCTATCATGAAACTTTATTTCACATTTCAATGAGATCTTAAATTTTGTATATTTATGTTTCATATCACAAGAATAATTCTCTTGTAAGCGAATATAGATATATAAAGATTAGTTTGTTCTATTACTATTATGCTCTGTTGTATTTCTGTGGCTATCATATTAAAAATAAAATACCAAAAGAATCTTTTTTTAAAAAAAACGCCTCTGATTTAAATTTATTTAGTTAAAAAAAATCAAACTGTACTTAAATCTTTGAGACTAAACTAGAAAACTAAATTAAGAAACATTTTATTCATACAAAAATTCTAGATTCTTTTTTTCTTTCTTTTTATTTAATTTATATATTAACACTTATGTTGGTAACATTTTATTCAGTGGATGTAGGAAACTGAAAACATAATAAGTTGTTACTATGTAAGTCTTGTGTATTTAAGGAAGAGAAAGAAGAGTTTCATCTTATCCTTTGACATATTATACTGTTTAGTGTTGATAAATAGCAATAATTAATTTAGTTCTTTTTAAAACTTAACCTCATAATTTTATTTATTCAATTGCTAGTTACCTTTATGTTCTGTTAAAGAAATTAACTTACAAATAAAAAAATCTATCCTAATCTAAGCCTTTTAAGAAACATGTTTCATTACATAAATATTCTTCAATTTGATTTGATATTATTGTAGCATGTCCATTTTTTTATCACTGCCATTTAATTTCAAAAGGATTGAAAGCAAAAAAATTGTGATCATTTTAAAATTGCAATTATATATATATATATATATATATATATATATATATATATATTGATTTCTTCTCTGCAGTAATTCTTTTCTTTTCTATTTAAGGCAGCCTAAATATTTTTGTTGTTAGGTAAAAAATAATTAGACTATAATTACTTAGATGAAATGTGTTGTCACAATAATGCTCTCTAAATTTTATAGAATTTGCTGAAATATCTCTTGAATACATTTTCTTCATTTGCTACACTTTTAATACCTGTTATCAAATGTATGTTTCCTCTATATTTCAGTTGTACATATTTTGAAAAACATGTTGTTCCATATGCAAGAAAAGTACCATTCAGCTTTATTTACCACATTTTTCTTAAATTACATATAGAATTTATGAAACCATTATTGAGATGAAACTAATATTTCTTGCATTTGTTTTCTCATTTCATGCTTAGGAATCACATGTGGTAAGATTTTCATCTTTCAGATGATATTTTAACATTTTTATATTTTTCATTATGATTCAATATGGTGCTCTTAGATAATTAAAAATTCAGCTTTTTCTTAATCATACAAGATAATAGATCATTTTATTAGGTACTTTAATGTATTAATTTTGATTTTATCTATTCTTCTCAAATTCTTTCATAGGATAAGAAATAGGATTTTTGTATGTATTGAGATATAAATTCAGGAAGCTGAAAATAGCGGAATTCTTGGTTGCATTTAAGGTGCTTGATTCAGTTCGTTGTGTGTATAGGTTTAGTCAATGCAGAAAAACGTACGTCATTTTTCTTATGCAATATCGAAAAACTGTCATATTTATCACTGTTTTAATCATCTGTAAACTGAGTGGAACTTTTAATGCATGTGTCATTAAGAAGTTCTTCAAAAAAAACATGTTTCAGAAACACTGTTGTTTGCGAAAGATTTGTATTTTATAGTTGTATATATTATCCTTTAGGAATGGGATATGGTTAACTTATTGCACCCTTTTATCATTCAGTCACAAATCTCTAAAGAATATTAATTTTATTCTCAATTAGTTTAATTCCATTTTCATTGTTCACTTAATTTTGATGGAACATCAACTTTATAATATTCAAAATGGTATGAAAATAGTCGATTGTACAGGTTTCTCATTCCTTTCTTTTGCATTTAGTACATTATTAATCACCTTGCTGTAACAAGCTGTCAAAAAAATGTTGAATTTTTTACTAAAATCTGATAGAAACAAATACTGATCCATTAACAGAAGAAAATGGCAAATACAAAATAAAAATAACGCTGAAATAAAATATTAGCAATAACCTCCAATTTATAATTTAACATGCTATAAAATTATAGTCCTCAAATCATTCAATTTTTGCTGCAATCCAGAATAAAGAAAATGTAAATAACATGTGAAGTTTAGATTCTTTAGCTAATTTTATTCTTCTATAAGTTTTACTTCCACAACAATAAATCAGTTGCAATGTTTACATATTGGTGATTCACTACTTTGTCTTTCATTTATGACTCATTATTAAGACTTTGGGGTCAAATTTGCTTCAGGGTTGTTTTGCTTACTTAAAAGTTGCCCAGTAAATAACAAATGGTGAAAACTGAAAAAAACATATGATGTGCAGAAACACTGTGTTGTAAAAGCTATGATTTTTAATCTAAATATAAATGTTTATTATTGGTAAACAACCCTGATTAAAAATTTTAATACAATAATGAAATTTCAAGATATAAATTTAAAAATATTAATATAAAAATTTTAATATCAGCCAAATCATAGTGTTAACAACGCTGTAACAATGCAAGGAAATGTGATTCATCTGTGGAAGAAGGAAAAAAAAAACATTCATATATTATGGCATGCTCATGTTACATATAAAATGTTTACTCTTTCAAAAATAGAATGAATATGTTTTGCTTGTAAGCATAATTCCAAGTTAAATATGAAATATCTCCATTACATTCTACCTACAGTTTTGGCAAATGATGCTGGTTTGAGAAATAATTTTGCAATGTTAGTTGACTAAACTATAATAGTTTTCTGTCACTTTTACACAATATACATCTTCCTCTTTTCTTGGTAATTTGTGCCAGTCTTTTTAGCTTCAATGCTTCTTTCATTTTGTCTCACGTCTTCTTCTATTGCCTTTGACAGCCTATGTTAGTGCAAATGGTCACTAGCTATGTCATATGGTTTTACATCCAAAAAACCAAATTGCTCTAAAAAGTTTCAGCGATTCAGTACTGCATTATTTTGTGATGCATTCTGAGCTTCTAAGAGAATATCAGCATTATAAATAGAGATTTCAAATATAATAGGGGGTGGGGACTCCTGGCCATCTGTTGGTTCTCCTTTTCACACTGTGAATTACCAATATAATTTATCAAGAATATCCACCGCTCCTTTAGTTGCAATATAGTCAAGAATGTTGCTATTTTTTTTAATGAACAACATAGTTTATGGATCTATCATGATGAAAGGTGCTCAATAATAATACATGCTTGTTCTTTTTTGGTACATAAGACACAAGAGTTGTGTCTTCAGTGAAGGCAAATATGGAGCTACGTAAATCATGGTTTTTTTTAGTTTGCTGGATTTCAGCAAAATTAGAGGTTTTGCCTTTTTATGTAGTTGGTGGTAGCACCCCCCCCCTCCTCCTCCATATACAAAAACAAAAATGCAATAATGATTAAAGGATTGTGCAAATGTGATATTCGTGTTTCCCATACAATAACATGAAAAATAATGTAATGGAAGAAAAATGAATTTACACGTGCTAATAAAATTTATGTGATAAAATAATTATTAAATATCGATTAAAGAATATAATTATAAACTTAACTATTAATAACTTTTTATATTTATTGAAGTATTTATGAGATCTAAAAATATACACAAAATGAACAACTTTATTCATATGGTTTCAATGTAAATGTATATGGGTCATAATTCACTCAAAAGACAAAAGTGAGACTTTCTTTCTTCCGCTGATATATTGCAGTCATATTATATATTCCAAAAAAAGTGAAAAAAGCTTTTTTTTCTCTAATAATTGCAGTTAGATATATATTTCCAATTACTAAGTTTCATTAAATAAGGCAGAGAAGTGTATATATAAAAAAAATCTTTTAAATCTCCACACGAGCTTTTAAGCCTTTTCTTTGAACCATCCTTGTCAACATTGCTATGTTTCACTTTAAATATTTCAAGTTTCTCATTTAACCCCCCCCCCCGAATCGTTATATGTGGGTTTTTTCATTTTTGAAAAAATTTTAATTGAATCACGGTGTTTATATATTTTTTACAGCGACTGTAAAAGTCTGTATCTTTTGAATTCAATTGATCTTCCTGAATACCGTTACAAACCTGCAATGCTGCTTCCCAGCACGGTTAGTTCTATCACCGGAAAGACTGATTTATAATCATATGCATTGGATGCTGCTTGGGTGCCGAGCCAGTGATCCCACAGCTTGGCGACAAAATAGATAATGTCGGAAACTTCGAGAATTTTAACGATCTGTGCATTAGGAACCGAGATATGCCTGATTGGCCTAGAAGATTCTCGGTCCGCCTCCCGGGAACTATAAAAGGGCGGAAGTCTCAAGCTGCAAGGTGTCGTTCAGTCCCCAGCCATGGAAGGGGACAGACGCAGCGAGAGCTATGTCGCCAGTAATGCCTCTAGGACAAGTCTTAGTAAATTCAGGTGTGAGCTTTACACGACACTCAGTGTCCAATGTGAAAAGATTCAAGAGTACGAAAAGACGTGGTCTTTTTTCAATGGTAGTATGGAAAGAAACCCTGCAAGTGCAGAAATGTTCCGAAAAAACCGGGACGCAGCCACGGAGAGATTGAAGGAGCTTGGACCCTGCATCCTCCCAAAATGCCGCACACACACTGACAACTGCGTTAATATATGTACCCACTTGGTAGCCTGCCAAGAAAGAATAAAAAGAAATAGAGAAATCCTCAATACCTTTAATGACGCACTGCAAATAATGAGTAGCAACAATCTAGAACACACCACCCAATTCCTTGATGACCTAAGCAAGACGAATGATTTGAAAGCTAAGATTGAAAACCGTGAACATGAGATCCAATTCTTCATGCCCTGTCGTATAAAAGGATGAGGACATGGAAACTGACCAGCCTTTCTAACCTGTTGATAAAAGACACGCGGCAAAAAGAAAAAATTCTATCGAGAACCCAGACCTCACCACCACCAATAAATTCCAAATCCTAGAAGAAAACCCCGCAACCAAGAAAGGAAATTCCCCCCATCCATATGAAACTAACAGAAGGCTATAATCTTATACTGCAGCAAATCAACAAGGAATATCCCAACACTGATAATAGCTACTCAAATGGATTCATAAGGATCACCCCAGGCACCGTGGAAGCAAGATTAGGAATCCTAGATTTCCTAACCAAAAAGAAGCTAGAACATGTGATCTCCGATCCCCACAGAGAGACCCGTTAAAATCATAATCAAGGGACTACCCTTGATACACGATATCAACGAATTAAAACAAGAATTGGAGGCATTAAGTTTTAATATTGGACGCATCTCACAGTTAAAAAATTACAGGAACAAGACTTTCTATCCTATATTCCTGGTGGAAGTAAAGAAAACGGGTAATTTCAACAACATCTACAACATCACCCACCTGTCCTATATCAGAATAAAAATAGAAAAATACAGGAGACCCACCAAGGCCACAATGTGTTTCAGATGTGCCGGTTTTCATCACAGCGCTAGGAATTGCAGGTGCAATCCGCGCTGTATCAAATGCAACGGAAATCACACCACTGCTGAATGCCCACAGAAGGAGAAAATCCCAGAGCCCACCTCTATCAACTGCAATAAAACCGGACACCTGGCCTCCTGGAAAGGATGCTCTGTCTATCCAACAACAGCCCCAACTACAGGGAATAGAAGATCATATGCAGACACCCTCAAAAATAGGAAAAATATCCCTACGAAAATCCCAGAATCCACCCGCATCAAGACAGAGACCCCAATATCAACAACGGACACCTGATGTCACCCCAACTTCGGAAGACCACAGCCCCCAAACCAGCATCCCAGGGATGAAAGAGTTAATTGAAGCATTTAGAGAAATAAGAAAACTGTTACAAGAATTCCCTGGACTCCTATCTGCAGCAGCAAAATTAAAGGAAACTAAGTCCAAAGAAGAGAGAAAATTGATCCTTCTCAACGCTCTACTAGACTAAGTCCCTACTCATCCGCACACCTGCCTTATGCAAGCTCCTGATTTACCCACTTCAAACAATAGTTAAACCGCCACCTGGCACCAAAAACTGAAACGACACAGTCAACTTCACCCTCACCCGCACTCCTCCAGCTAACCGTTCCTGATTGGTCGCCACCGCACTTACACCTCCTGCCTTTTCGCTTTACCAGCTCTGGCCTCATTTCTCATCTGCCACGATGAGAGGAAGGTCCTTAGGACCGTTCCTCTCCATCAAGTCCATGTCATCCCAGAAGCGCCATGCCTTCTTCATTTCCCCCTCATTACAGCAGATAGCTTCTGATTGAAGCGTGTTCTCCTTAAACGCCACTGTCTTCTGTCTTCGAGCTGCAAGGTGTCGTAGACAAGTAATGAGTCTTTCAGGGGATAGCAAAGCAACAGCGGAGTGCCAGCGTTTGTATGGAGCTCAAGCTAGTGCTGAACTGAGTTGAGTACCGAGTCCTGTTATCTATTGTGGAAGCAGCATCGAGTCCTGTGAGGAGTAGCCAATCGTGTGATAGTGAGTCGAAAGTTGGACACAGTTAAAGCGAGGGACAGTGGGAATTTCAACCGTTTGGGGAGACCGTAGAGCGAAGCTCCGAGGATCCCCTCTCCTGCTGTATTCTGTCTGGCCGCTTTGTATGCTGTGGTCGATTACTACTTGAGGGCTACAGTTAGTTGTAGTGTGCTGCTGTGTGTTCTCGTGTTCTTTCTATAAATAAACGTCATCGTTGTTTTCTTCTGAGGCCTGCTGATTGTGTTCTCACACCATACACGCACTACAAAACGAACCCGGTGATCCATAACATACTGAAATGGAATGGAAGGCTTCGGTCGAAAAATTCCCACTAGTGCTTCAATTGAAATTGATAGTAAAAGTCTACATCTTTTGAGTTGAGTTGACCCTATTGAATACTGGAATGGGATGAGAGGGGAGGGGAGGCTTCTGCTTCGGTCCTAAAATAGCAACTTGATTGGAACATGACTGTGGAAATATCGAAAGATGAGTTTGAAGATTAAAAACCGACCATCAAAAGCGTCCTTATTTTATTTATTTTCGCGGGCAAATGATTTTATGTCCACTTTAATGGTGGTCAAATAACTAATTTTTTGAAATACTAGGAGCTAGACAGAGAAATGTTTCCTATAAAGTAAAGAACTATATTTTAAATTGTTTGTATTAATAAATGTAATGCTCGAAACACAGCAAAACTAAAATTTTTATACAGTCCCTTATCCTTTGAATAATATTATACATTTCACTTTATTCATAGCCATTTTAAAGGTAATATAATGTATTATATTTTCATATATTATGCGAATTTGTATGTGTCTCTAAAGCTTTAGAAATTAGCAATTTGACGTGGTTAGAATGAACAGTTTGCATACATGAGCAGACGAAGTTGCATTCAGATTTATTTTGATCTATAAATATTAATTATACACACAAAAATACAAGTATTTAAATAATAAAAATGTTTCAAAACAATTACATCTTACATTGAGAAAAGTACAACGTAACAAGTTCAATTAATAGTACAATACATATTATAGACATACATTATATATACATATTCAAGATCACAGCGAAATTAAAAAAGAAATTACGATTATCCCTAATTAAAACATTTCACTTGGTTCATAACCATTTTAAAGGTTATATAAAGTAATATATTTTCATATGTAAATTTGAATTTTCCTTTAGGTAATCTATTAAGTTAATGTTAACATGATAACGTCATGGAAAATAAGTTTTTGCATGCTTTTTCTCTGTCTTAAGAAAGTGTACATAATATACACATTTCACCAGAATATTCAGAAATGTATAATACGAATATCTTAACGAATAGTTTTTTTTTTTTTTTTTTTGCTGCTGTTAAGCATTTAACTTATCTCACATTTCATTTTCTTTCACAATTTATAATACTGCTAAAATAATTCTTCGAACATATCACATCAGGCAGAAATTTTGTAATTTGTGAATAATTCACTAATATCATTAACAGGGTGATCGGTAAAGTCCTTTTACAACCCTATAAATTAAAAGCGACGTCTCGTGTCCGGAGAATCGTGGTAAATTCAAAGCTAGAAGCAACGTGTACATATAGTAAAGTGGCTACATTGACTTTATTAAGACAGGTTACAGCGCTCCTAACGGCGAAATAAAAAAGTTACAAGAAATAACTTTAAAAAAATAAGAGATTCGATAAAAGATTCAAAAAGAAAAATATACACTATGCCATAATAAAAACACGGGAAAGCGTTTCATGAAGAAATTATATTTAAATTAGCATTTAAATTAGAGATAGTAAAATTGGCGGATATATTTGCGATTAAAATTATGAACATTCCGGGACTTAAATTGAAAAATAAGTTCTCCGATATTATAAAACAGTTTTTTCGAGCTAAACAATGGAGAACTGAAATTTAAGCAACGAATAAAGTAAACAAAAACAATTATAATAAGATCTGAAAAACGCACGAGGGACGGAATACCAGAAAATAAACTTTTAAATTTTAGATACCCTTCTTCAAGGCACGTGAAGTTCATAAATTTAATCGCGAATAACTCTACCAATTTTAAAAATAACTCCGTGAAACTTTTTTCCAGTGATTTTATTGTATTATAGATTACATTATTCTAATTGGACTATTTGGTGGGTCTTTTTTTTTTTACTTCCTTATTTCGCGCTAGGAAAGTTGTGTTTGTTTCAAGAAAGTCACTTGACTATAGGTACATGTTACTTCCTTAGATATACGAGACACCGTTTCCAATTTAAGGAGCTTTAAAGTACTTAATCAATCACCTGTATATATAAGCAGTGGCGGAGAAAATAATTATTTTTTCATTTTCTTTGCTTTTAGAAACTAAGTACGCAAAATAGCAAGAAATAACTTTTTTGTACAAACACCCATCGTTTTCTGAGATACGGACTTAAATTTTTATGACTGTAAATTTTTGAATAAACAATTGACAGATTTCTCAATTACAAGGCTGTTCTTTTGCATGTGTTCGCAAATGGGAGTTTAAACTATTTTTTTGTCTAAAGGCTTTACTGCAGATATCACATGAAAAAGGCTTTTCTTTCGAATGAATACGTAAATGTCTCTTTAAATAATCGCTTAATGCAAACGTTTTACCACAGATTTCACAGACATAAGGTTTTTCTTTAGAATGAATTGGTAAATGATTTTTTAAACCACCATTTTCAGAAAATGCTTTGCCGCAGACTTCACAACTGTAAGGTTTTTCTTTCGTATGAATATGTAAATGTATTTTTAACCTGCTACTTAGAAAGAACGTTTTACCACAAATTACACAATCATAAGGCTTTTCTTTCGTATGATATCGTAAATGAATTTTTAATTGGCTACTTGAAGTGAATGCTTTTCCACAGACTTCACAAGCATATGGCTTTTCTTTCGTATGAAGCCGTAAATGAATTTTTAAATGACTACTTGTAGAGAATGCATTACCACAGAATTCACAAGCAAATGGCTTTTCTTTAGTATGACTACGTAAATGGACGTTCAGATCCGTTTTTTGATAAAATGCTTTACTGCAGATTTCACAAACATATGGCTTTTCCTTCGCATAAATACGTGAATGTGTTTTTAAATGGTTACTTGTAGTGAATGATTTACTACATACTTCACAAACGTTAAGCTCTTCTTTCGAATGGGCTCTTAAATCAGTCCTTAAAGTATTTTTTTGATTAAAGGTTTTATGGCAGACTTCACAAGCAAAAGACATTTCCTTCGTATTAATTCATAAATAGATTCTTAAATCAATACCTTTATAAAAGGAATTACGGCAGATTTCACAAACAAAAGGCTTTTCTTTGGTATGAATAAGTAAATGAACTATTAAATTATTTTTTTTTGTCAGACTGGTTTACTGCAGACTTTATAGGAATAAGGCCTTTCGTTTCTATGTGTCCCTAAATGTACTTCCGAATGCCATTTTTTACTGCAAACTTCACAAACATAAGGTTTTTCATTTGTATAAATCCGGAAATTGTATTTGTATGTTTCCTTAAATACAATTATTAATGAATTTTTTTCCAGTATACATTACACTTCATAAGAATTTTTTCTAAGTTTCTTAATTCTGTTTTTCAGATTATTATAGGTTATGACTCAAAATATCTAAAACTCAGAAGCAAACTCACCCTAATAGAAAAGTCATATGATTAAATTTCAAAAGAAATATATGACTCACTTTAAAAAAATTTCAAAATTCGATACTATAAACTGTTCTCGCAATCTGTGCAGAAATAAACAGTCACAGATTTTACTAGCCAAAGTACACACACTTTTATAATGAATCCTTTTCTCAGCTCAGCATCTGCATCTCCCAGGAACAAAGGACAGTTCTGAGATGAGGAAGCGTTCTCTCCTTTAGGTTCGTAGGGCAAACTTCTTCTTCGTAAAAGAATGAGTTGGACAAGGTTGCCAGATGATCGAAATCTGCTTTTCTGTTTCAAGAGCCAATTTCCATTAAATCATCTTTTCAAAATAAGGATCCTAAAAAAAATCAGCAAATAAAAATTTATACGAAATAAATTTTAAAACGCCTTTGCAAATTGTTTTGCAAGAAGGAATTCAGAAATCATTTATACAGAAAGAAAGAAAAAAATCACTAATATTATATTTTATATCTTTTGATATTTTTTAAGTTTGATCAGTTTTATTTTTTAAAAAATGATTTCAAACTCATCGTAAATGTCTAAGAGCATTAAATTCAGATTTAGATAGTATGTTTTAAAACTAATTAGTGTGTCATTTCATATTTTAAAACTAATTTAGTGTGTTATCATTCAGTCATCATTTTCATGATGAATGAATTCCATCTTTTATAGCATAGGCGACTTGACAGACATTATTTCAGTCCTCACATCTCATCGAAAAGTCTCTGATATGCACCATAACGCAGCAAAATTTTAAGAGGACAGGGCAAAATTAATTTGGAATCGTTCAGTCATTTCACAAAAAATGTTTTTCCATAGTTGGAAGGCCCACTTACGATCACGGAAAAAGGGTGTGCAATCGATGGAAATTCCACTGCAAATGATAAGATAATATAAAATACTGCATAATTTATACAATTTTTTCTATGAAAAAAAAATCCTTGTTAGTTAAAATTAAGATTACGATTAAATAAATATAGTTACAATCCTCAAAGATCCGTTCAAAATTATAAACAAACTTCTCCAATTAATCAAATTACTTAAGATTTTTTAAAAATCAGAGAATATGAAAACAATAATAATTCAATAATAATTTAAGTCATTAAATTAACATAAGAAATTGAAATAACTCACTAAATTATGACATGAAATAAATAAAATTAAAATAATGATATACGCAAAAGGTAACTATTTTATATTACAGTGTCTTATGGCTAAAGTAGAAATACTATCTTCAAGAACATTGCGTTTATCGTCAAAGGGACACAGTGAAATTTTATTGCATTGAAAAGTGTTCAATACATGAAGAGAACTCGTGATAGTTTTAAAAACATTAAATATGCAATTTTTATAATCTTCATGATGGATTTTACTTTTTAAAAGAGATCTGGCAACTCCTTTTGCGACTTGTTTTTCAAACGGTAAAGTTTTAAAACTATACATTTTGGCTTTCAAGTCAATAAACTCAAATGCAATGTTACCACTTAATTCATCTTTCATTCCCCCCCCCCCGAACTTTATTAATTTATAGAACTATACAGAAAATGATTCGGTGGATAGTTAGCTGTATCAAACAGATTGACATTTTCATAAATATCGTTAGAAATATCTAATGTGGAAATCGTATAGCATAGAGAATCGGTGTCAGAGAAGAGCAATTTTGCTCGTTTCCTTTGCACAGAAACAAGATCATCGTTTATAACTAAAAAGGCATGAAATGCAGGGGAAGCAACTAATTTTTTGCTTCTTTTTTCATCAGTCAGTAAGTCAATAGTCACTCTGTTGCAAAGATTTTCCATCGTCTCCACAAAAATAGCATTGTTTAAAAAGATCTTTTTCAAAATTACTAGTTGCCTGTTTACGTTGTTCAGTATTAAAATCAATATCTTTTTAACCTTGCGCTCTGTCTAAACTTTAAAATTCTGTGTACTTCTGTTACTCTTAATCCTAATTCAACATAAAATTTCAAATTGCGGTAGTGAACAACGTATTTACTTTTATTTCGAAGATTAGGGATCAATTTTTCAGACGGATTAGATAAGAGCAAATTTAATTTTTGAGCTGTTTCTGTGGTATAGAGTGAATAGTCAGAAGAACTTACTGAAATTTTCTCAGGAGGCAGAGGGTAATTAATACTCATGGGCATTGGAGAGGTTCAGCAATGATGACGGGTCTTTTTAGAATTTTATTGTTTCTCCGCCTTCGGGAGTTCCTTTGAGCTTTGCCTTTCGGCGTTGCTGCTACATCGATAATGTTGTAAGACTGATAGTTTTTTTACATATACCGCTTGAGGGCGTTACAAGTGAGAGGCGGGGCGTTACAAGCGAGGTGCGTACGTAACATACTCCCGCCTTGAAATTGCACAATTTCAATATTCAGATACCATATGAATTTCACACATTACAATAAATTCGACAGAATTATTACAAAAAATGAATAAATATAAAAACAAAACGAAAAAGACTGAAATAACTCTTATATACAAATTTACACAAAATAATACTGAAATAATTCTTATATATACAGATTTATACAAATGAGTTCAAGTCTCTATATATCATTTACAATCATATACACATATAAATCCAATTAATTTTTGGGGAGTAAACATATTTGACTAATACCTCTTTTAATAACACCATTCAAAACTCTTATTACAACAACTCCGACCAAGCCATCTGAACCTTTTATTAATTCTTGAATTCTATCCATTATCCATTTATATGGAGGCAAGTCTGGATCTTTGATTACAACCATATCATTAAGATTTACATTATTCTTAGCAAACTACCATTTGTTTCTAAAATGTAAATTATTCAAATAATCACGTTTCCAATTTTTCCAAACTTGTACTAATTTAGTTAATTTTTGCAAATCTGACAAATAATTATCTGATTTTTCAATTAATTGTGGTTCAGTAATTGAAGTTATTGGACTACCAATTAAAAATGTCCCGGAGTCAAAGCTGTATAATCATTAGGATCCGTAGATAAAGGTAAAATAGGTCTACTATTTAGAATACCTTCGATTTCTGCAGTTAATGTCAAAAATTCTTCAAATGTGAGTTTATAGAACCTACTACTCTCTTTAAATGAAATTTAAAAGATTTGACTCCTGCTTTCCACAAGCCTCCAAAATTGGGAGACCTTGGGGGAATAAATTTTCAATTAATACTTTCTGTAGTTAGATAATTATTTAAAGTATCATCAGGATTACTCATTAATTTTTTCAATCTTTTTAATTCTGAATTTGTTCCAACAAAATTTCCTGCGTTATCCGAAAATATACATGCACATTTACCGCATCGGGCAAAGAAGCATTTTAAAGATGCAATTAAAGCATTAGAAGTTAGATCAGTAACTATTTCCAAATGTATGGCTTTACTTGAAAAACAAATGAAGACTGCAATATAAATCTTTTGAAAAATACCTTTGCGTTGGCCTTTATGTTTAATTAAGAATGGTCCACAAAAATCGATGCCACAGTTTAAAAATGGTAGGCTAGGAGTTACTCTTTCCGCTGGCAGATTACCTAATAATTGATTACAACTCACTGGTTTATTTTAAACTTCGGCAGAGGAATGTGGATTTGCAGGGTGGCTTATGCAATTTCAAACAGTTCTTACAAATGTTATATTTTTCTAAAAGCTCGATTCTTTTAGAAGCACTCAATTTTAAAAATTCAGAGCATCTTTGCAAAGGATGTTCAAATTTACATAAAAGTACATGGCTTTACATTACTTAGTTTATTCGAATTAAGAAGAAAGTTTTTTGGCTTATTTATTTCTCCTTGAAATTCCTTGTGGAATTTGTTAGTTGTAGGGTATTTCCCTAATTGATCGAGTACCATCGCTCTTGATTCTAAAAATTGCAAGAGCTCCTTCAATGAAGGTATTTGTTTTGATTGTATGGACATTTCATGTCTTTCTTCTAATATTATATTTACTAATATAGCATTTGTTGAGTCATTACATTCTAAATTCAAACTTTTTAAACCTCTCAGACTTTTATTTATGGTGTCTGTGATATTTCGTAAGCCTTTTGCAAACTCAAAATTTAATTTTTCTAGTTTTAGCATATTTCGAATGTGAATATCAACAACAGCTCGCTTATTTTCAATGCGTTCTTCGAGAGCAGCAAACAGTGACTCAAATGTATCGTCACTTGTTTCTATAAATTTAGCTTCACCACGGTGGGCAGCTTTTAAATAAAATAACTTTTGATCATTCGTTAATTCGGTATTATCGTTTATTAGACACATAAATTGATTTTTGAAATGGTCGAATTCTTCCATTTTTCCGTAAAATAGCGGTAAGGGAATTTCCGGAAGTTTCGTTTTTAATTCAATATGATCGACATAAGCTTTCAAATTTGAATTTTTATCATAAACTACATTTTCCTTAACATTATAATTAGAGAGTAAGCATTTCAAACTTACCTCTATTTCGATTCTTTCTTCTTCGATATCCAACATTTCTTGATCGTACTTCTGGCTTAGAGTTTCCTCTTCGTCGATTTCTAAATAATCCTTGAATAAAATTTCTAATTCATATTTTATTTCTTCCACACTTGCCCACTTTTGTTGACAGCTAAATATAAATTTATTTTCTTCTTCAATCAACAAACTTTTTAATACTTGTTAGTTTCGCTTTTATTCTTCCATGGATTCTATTTAATTCTTTGGCTTTTATTTTTATCCATATTTTCGCTAATCCGTCTCCGGGTAGCTAGGACCTGAATGGGGAGGTTCAACAATGATGACGGACCTTTTTAGAATTTAAAAAATTTTATTGCTTCTCCGCTTTTGGGAGTTCCTTTGAGCTTTGCCTTTCGGCATTGCTGCTATATCGATGAAGTTACAAGACTGATAGTTTTTTACATATACCGCTTGAGGGCGTTACAAGTGAGAGGCGGGGCAACATGCTAACGTAATAGGCATTATGAAGTTCATGCGGATTTTCCAAGTCAACTTCGAAAATATAGCCAAAATCGGAATTTTCAGGGATATTCATAAAGTCCATTTCTTCATGAGTCCAGAAAGAATCATGCGTAGGAAGTTGTTGACATAGTGTTCATCCGTACAAGTTATTAGCGTCCTAATACATGATGAACGAATTAGGTCTGCTTGTATCATAATTCGATAGATATGAGTTATTGGCAGAGGCGAAGCGATGACTAACCATTGCAACTCCACCACGCATTCCTTTTTCAATGAATAGATGCATGTCACTGTCGGTAAGCAATTCAAATTACACACCTGACTTTCTTAAGCATGCCTGCCATGCCAACCTCGGTGCAGTGTAAAGATGACATGGTCGAACTTGTAGTAGTCTAGAGAAACTTTCCGGAAGTTTTCAAATACATCTGCAAGGAGAACATCATCACTTATAACACACAAGTCGTGAAAATCTCCAAGTGTATGCATGCCGAAAACACCCCAGATCTTTTTAGCATATTCATAATCTTCGTCCGAAACAGCCTCGTTTGAAAGGCTATTATAACATGTTGATTTGGGTGGTAGGCTAGTTTCGGCAAATTCTGAAAAAGTATTAAAATAATCATAGAAATTTGCATCTGTTAAGATCTCAAGAAGGTTTTGTTATAGTTATATTTTGACATAAAGATGGCAAGATTTTCTCCACTTTTTTTCCCCCTTTTCAAATACGGAATAAAATCTTGAAAAAAATTTCCTGCTTCATTAATTAAGAAATGGAGTTTTGTTATAGATTTAAAATGCGTTAAAATATCAATGCGGTTCAAAATTGAATTTGAGAAAGAATTTATCTCCAATAAAAGTTTCTAAAAGTTTTTTTTTTTCTTCTCTGAAGTGTTATAATATTTTATGACCAAATACACAAATCTCTGTTTATATGTTTTAATATAATAGTATTCACTTTTCATTCTTTTTTTTAATAATACTTATGTCGCATAAGTCGCTCTGAAATACTCAGGATTATTTTTTCAAAACTAAATGAATCTGATTTTAAGGAAACAGAGATCCACAATTAATTACACATAAGTTCTGACCGATTATTTGTAATTCCAATTGAAAAAAAAAACTTTTAATGAGATTTTGAATGAAATAAAGCAAGGGAAACGGTAAGTGGCCTTGCACAATATACTTGTACTGCTTACAAACATCGCTTAATAAATTTTCGCAATCTTCTGACATTTTTTTTTTTTTTTACGTATAATAAAAAGTTAGCAAGAGAATGACAATGAGAATTAGACGAAAATTTTGTTTAGAATTGTTGATGTAAAAATTTAAATACTTTAATATATTGACGTATTTACCGTGAATTATGAGATACAAAAATTGGTGAATTTACAATTGAACCTAAAGTTGCCAAATTTGATTTGTATTTACTATTTGCACAAAAATGTTCAATAAGAAAAAAAAATTACAAAAGTTAAATTTCTATTTGAATAAAATTTATCAAAATTTCGATCAATCGAAATTATCCTATTTTATTTTTTATTATTTTCCTCGTGATGATATGAATCCAACCGAAAAAGATGTAAAAGTTTTAATAGAAAATATTAAACACCTTTTACATCTGTAAAATAATTTTCAAAGTTATTTGAAAAATTTTATAGCTGATATATTCAAATGTGAAATTTATTAAAATTAAATTAATTAAAATTAAAATTATCATTCCAATAAGGAAGGTTGGACGAGCGGATGAATCCTCGGAAATAGAAAATGAAACTGATTAATTTTACAAATTTTAATACTGTGCCATTAAAATTTATAAAATTTGCTAATGTATTTTTAGTCATTTATTGTCACATTGGTTAAAATAACTAAAATTAGAAATTTCATCGAAATCAAATAATTTTATATGTAGTACAATTCATGTATTATTATGTTCAGGATATTTTTAAGATATTTCAGAATTTTCCACATTTTCTAACATATAAGTTTGTTTGGAACAACCTAGCGTTCAATGAAAGTCATTTTGAAAATTTATAGAAATACATCTACGGTAGAGTATCTGATAGCAAATAGGCATCTGTGAGAACCCCCTTGTAAAAAATTTCGTATCATTGTATATATACAATCAATATTTTCCTTTAGTATAATGTAATGTTAAATAATTTACAGGTAATGGTGGGGAGATGAATGCAAAACACATGGGAGCAGGACACGTGGTTCACGTAGGTGAGCAGTAATGCAAACGGTTTTCTATACTTATAATAAAGCTCAATGTGTGTGTGTGTTGGCGCTCTACAGGCCAGACCATTCAACCTACAGCTACCAAATTTGGCACGTGTATACCTTGGAGGTCGGGAATGTACACCTGGGGGTTATTTTTTCGATTTTTAATTAGAATTTTATTTATTTAAAAATTAAGCGACATTTTGGCGTGTTTCTGCTATAACTTCCGAAAATATTACCGCACAAAAAAAGATTTTTACATGAAGTTAAAGATCAAAAATTTATCTTTTAAATGATACCAATGTTTTAACCTTAAAATTAAATTTCTATTTTTAATGAATTTTTAAATAAATATTTTAACTATATTTTTCAACAATTTTTTTCGTACAAAATAAAAATAAAATTTAGGCTGCACGAGCACGTTTCGCATTCATGGGAAAAAATTAGCTTTTTTCAAAGTGCTGCCATCACATTGATTAAAGCCCCAATTAAAAATAAATTAAATCTTTTTGGAAATGAAATCTGCAAAAATATAATTTTTGGCACGTGTCTGTAGGAAATGAAGCAAATATGAAATATTTTTTCTAAAAAATAAATTCAAGAAAAATTATTTTATGATCTTTTACACTCTCTATATTATTAATCCAATAAATCAGTTTTATTTTAAGGCAAGTTTTGTTTAATATGAACAGGATATACATTCAAATCAGGGCCACACAGCTAATTTGTAAACGTTTAGTAAGACACAGATCTGCTAAAATGGTCTAAATGGACAATGATTATATTTTATGCAACTTGATTCAATAAATGCTCTAATAAATAACGAATTTTTGATTTTACATACAGCTTCTGCTGTGGAAATCCCGATTAACAAAATGTTCTTGAAACACTAATATTTTAAATAAAAAGTTAATTTCCAATCAACTAAATCAATCATTTAAACTGACTGATTTATGAAAATTTGAATATCACTATTCAATAAAAAAAGGATAATTTTAGATTTTCCATCGATCGTTTCAAAGAAAATACGCCAATCAGCGCGCAAGTTTCTCAAGATTAATTGGCCTAAGATTATGAAAATGTTGAGTTTTTCTAAATTTTTAACATTCAAAACTTCATAAATAAGTCTTAGTTGATCGTGGAAAATAGAAACATTCATTCATTTATTTAAAATTTGGTATGTCCAGAATATTTCTCAGAATATGATACCTTACTGCATTAAATTTAGACTTCATAATTTTTGAAATATATTTATAGGCCGGAACAAAATATTATTATTGATTTCATTTCAAACCTTTTGAAAGCAAAACTAAAAATTGAATTTTATGCTGAATCTGAGAAATTTTTGTTGAATTATTCTTTGAGATATTACATAAATTATGAAAAATATTTTGTAGTTCACATAAGACTTAAATACCGAGCAATTCTGTTTGCAATACTCATATTCA
Organism: Argiope aurantia; assembly: GCA_026543865.1. NCBI lineage: Eukaryota > Metazoa > Arthropoda > Arachnida > Araneae > Araneidae > Argiope > Argiope aurantia. The sequence continues at coordinate 26,953 of JAPMOR010060187.1, forward strand.
ATAATAATAATAATAATAAATAAATAACAGCAAAGATGATAAATAAAATAAAACGCTTGATTTTATTAAAAAATATCTTTATATTAATTGCAATTTCATCATTTCCACTTTAAATTAAAGTTGAAGTTTTACCGGAAATGACAACAAATTAGCAAAATATATATAGTAAATTGAACGAAACGATCTAAACAACAGTATAAGTTTGGTATGACTATAAAATTTGAAGATTAAAAATATTTTGTTTGAGAATCTATTAAGAGACCAGTTACTTAAAATATTTAATTGAAAATTGTAGAGAGCGGTAATACTGGCGGACCGGCTGGTCGCCAAAGGCAGCTAGTCTTTAATAAAAGAATGTTAATTAATGTCTTTTTTGAAGATTACTATGGAATGGGGAATCACGGTAGTAGCGGAGTGAACATGTGCTAATCAAACTAAATATTTCAAGTTGAAATTAATTCAAAGTAAATTTGAAGTAATTTTAATAAAATGTGATTGAATTTTAGCTTTTTATTGCAGGTATGATTTCGGAAAAAGAACTTGGGTTGAGATATTAAACACAAAAATGATCATAAAAATTGCTTGTGAAAGATGTTCTTTCCACAATGACAGCTTAAAATATATTTAAAAAAAATCAGGACTTTTTAACAAATATTAGCATTATAAAAATTAAAAAAATAGCGTTAATCATATTTAACAATATTAAAAAATGATTTCTTACAAAATTAGAAATTAAATTCTTTTTAAACTTTTGCAATTTAAATAGTCCGATCGAATTATATTTTTTATAAGGAAAAAATACATAACAGCCATTTTATTCGTTTAAGCTGTTGACCAATCGTACAAAACTGGCATCTGAGTTTTACCCTAAGGGTTAGAAGATAGAGATTATATTAAATTTTCGAGTTTAAATAAAACACTATTAAGCTTAGAGGAAAATTATATTACTATCCTTTAAAGTGAATCTATGTTATAAAGTCTTAAAAGTTGAGCTATAAAACGTAATGATAAATTAATGAGATCATGAGCAAACTTGAATTAATAGAAATTTGGAAAAAGGGATTTTTTTTTTTTTTTTTTTCATATGAGATAAATTTTTGAAATTTTATTTAAGTATGTGTTATATAGAAGAAATAATTGGTAAAAGTTTAAGATAAATATTTGCTTTTTTTTTTTTTTGAAAATTTAACTTTGTTGGAAATAAAAACCAAGGCCATCGAAAAAAAAAAATACTTTTTTTATCAGTAGGAATCCGAGAAAAGAAAAAGAAAAAAAATCGATCCAAAAAAATTTCTACAATTTCAAGTGGTGTCATAATAACAGTTTCAAAAATTTCTGAAAATTAAATTTGAAAAAGAAACAAAAAAAGTCTCTTAGTTTAGTGACTGATTCACAAAGAAACTAGGGATCGTGAGAGTAATGATAATAGTAAAATGACTACTGGCTCAATAATTGAAACAAAATGATAAATGCACATTAAATTTTCATCATTATTTAAAACTTAATTTCGGATTTATACTGGATTGTATTCTGTAAGTGACTAATGATGCGCACAAATAAGCTGCAGATTTTTGAACAAAATATAAATCAAACAAATCATATCTAAATATAAGGTAATTATTCTGTTATAGGTACTTGAACCTCTTCTAGATAGGATTCTTCGAATTAGGAAACGATCAAAAAATTATATAAAGAATCAGCACAAAAATTTTAGAAGAAAATTAGTAAAATAAAATTTGAATGTTGCTTAGTTGATACAAATATGTGCTTGTTATCATTCCCAATAGCATTAATTTCGATTTATATTCTTTAGTTTCATTGAGAAATGTGGCAAATATGAAACCATTTTATTTGGAACATTCCATTCATACACTTACACTTTTTGGCATTCATAATTAAAAAAAAAAATCATCTGTCTGTTAGTTCTGATATTTACAATTCTATTAAAATGATTCCAACCGTAGACTTTGCTAAAGCATTAAAAAACGTTTTCTTTCACAAAAAATAAATAAATAAAAAAAAATAGATAGAAAGATATTAAGGCAAAATCTATAATGAAACAAAACTAAAAATATAAAAAAAACCAACAAGCAAACAATATGTTATGTTTACAAAAGCGTTTTGCATTATTTCATGGCAAAATTTAGATGACTTAGACGCTTAAACATAAAATAGATAACGAAAACTGTTGTGGCCGAAATAAAGTTAATAATGTTTCATATCTCACTAAAAACTGATTCTATAAGTTTGAAATTTAGTGAAAAATTTCTGAATTTTGCGCTCAAAATTGAAGGACCCCACTGTTATTAAATGTAGGAATGCCCTAAATGATATTTTCAAGCTTTTATATTCCAAAAGCTTGAATATACTTGTTTTAAAAGTTTGTCAAAGAATGATCGAGATATAAATGAGGAGTATAAAAGTACTCTATAAAATGAGGAGTTATTTATGGCAATATTCTCCTCTACAAAATTTATAAGCAATAAATTGGTCAGGGTTTCATCATTAAGATGTAAA
>JAPMOR010060187.1:29869-44240 GCA_026543865.1 Argiope aurantia
TAAATATTACTTATAAATTTTGCAAAAAAAAATCTATAGCATAATTTTAGCGCGTTAATATTTCTAAATGTTTTTCCTTCGTGTTTATATAATGTTATTAATGTAAAGACAACTTGAAACATAGGTTGTCTTTTGTAGAAATGTCGAAATAAAGAAAGATATATAAGAATCAATTTAATTATAGTAAAACCTTTAGTTTGAAAAATTAAAAGCTCCAATAAAAAAATATTATTTTCCTTTCCAAGATGTGGTAGTTTTTTGAAAAATGAATTCGGATTAGAATTTAGTTTGAAACTACATATTGCTAATACGACAAAAAAGTTGTGAGAATGAAGAGTTGGGGGGGGGGGATAGTGTCAATAAGATAAGATAATCAGATTGATAAGAAACCCATTCTCTCCACTGTGGTAACTATCTCCCTACAGCTGAGAAAAAAGGCAGTAAAAAATACCCGTTTCTTTTTCGAACTCTCTTTCATGAAGCTGATATTTTTTGAAGTAATATTTTGTCGAATACAGATAAATTTTAGAGAAACCTTACTCAGAATAATTAGCCGTCCTGAGGGTTAAGTAAATAAAAGTCGAATATAAAAATCCTGCTAATTTTATTAAATATGTAAATAAAAAATTGTTTCATTTAGAGATTTTTCGCAACTGTTTCAATTCGAACAATTTTGCCACAAATAACTTTTCCCAATTCATTAGATAATTTTATTAGTCGTTAAAACTTACTGGCTTGCCGAGGAAGTGCCTTAACTTTATATCCAATTTCAGCAATTTACTTTTCTAAGAGAAATTTCTTCTTCTGTAAAGATATCAAGAAATCAGATTCTAATTTTATGCCATTGCCAACTGTTTCATTGGCCATCTGTTTCTACAAAAAATAGACGACATTTTGAATGGGTTGAGGTTTCTAAAATTTTCAATCCTTTTAGTAAAGTTTTCTGAGTCGATTCTGCAAGACTTCTTTATGTGGTCTTAAATACATGTTAAAAATTGATAGAAATCGGCTAATTTAGTGGTAAGAAATTCCAGCTCGGAGCTTTTCATGTCATCAGATTCATAGACAAATATAATTCCAAAAATATTTTATTCGGAGGCTTTAATCTGGAAGATTACGCAAAATCTCGATTTCGATTTTTTTGGCGGTTGCATATGAAAAGGTAAAAAATGGTTTTGCTGGCATTAATTTATTTTTTGGTATCGTTTAGCAAGAGCAACAAATGACGTAGAAATAACTTTCGAGCATCATAAAAAAATTTTCATTATCTTTTTCTTTCTTTTTTTTTTCTTTTTTTGGAAGTTTTGAATTACTCAGTGCATTCACTTTTAGAAGTTCGCAGTGAATGGAATACACATTTTCCGGCATATAGTTAAAAAGTTTCAAACTGTAGCACAAAAATTAATTGAAGTCAAAATATTTAAATAATTCACTAACGGCTAGTCACTTAACGAAATACAGCAAATAAATGCTCTACAAACAAGTTATCACGTGTAGCAAAACATCGAAACATTTTTAAAAACAAATACTAGCGGTTCTATATGAATACATAAAATTATCTCGAAAAAAATATTCTGTCTAAACAAGCAAAAGGAGAGGAGAGGAGAGTCAAGTAAATTAAGGATATATTTTCCGCATTCTATCAGTATTTCCCTAAATTGAGACAACTTTTCCACTGATCAGCGAATTCACTAAAATTCGTTAAACACTGAAAGGAACACCGCAAAGAAAATACAGTCTATAATCGGGCAGTTTTAGCATGGTGAAATATGATTTTTTTTATCAGTAGGAAAATATAAGCATCTGGATTAAGCATTTTAAAGCCCGTTTATAAAAACCATTTAAAAAAAAGCTGTTCTCAAGGACTTTTAATGACGCTATGCACCCTGAGGAATTTTTTAAAATAAAAACAAATGTGCTAATAAAGGTCTTTAAAAAAAATTGAAACGACTCTTTCATTTCAAACACTCTTTAACAAAAAAATAATCATGAGAACTCTGCTTTAGAAGGGTTCCAAGGTTTCTTTTGTTGAGTACATTATATCACAAATCTTGGAAATATTATTTGCCATCATAACATTTTTCTTATAAATTTCCACACGAGATTTTGGACCTTTACTCAGAACCATTCTTCTCAAAATTTCCATATTTCTATTTAAATATTTCGTTTCCTGTTACTTACCTTACCACCCGAACAGAAAGCCTCACATCGTTAAACGTCGTTTTTTCATTTTTAAAAAAATTCTAATGGAATCACGGAGCTCGTATATTTTTCCAAGCGAATGTAAAAGTCTATATCTTTTGAATTGTGTTGACCTTTCTGAATACTAAAATACAATGAAAGGGATTCGATCCTAAAAATTTCCCCTAGTGCCTTAATTGGATCATAAACTAGTAAACGTCTACATCTTCTGAGTTGAGTTGACTCTCCTGAATACTGAAATGGAATGGAAGGCTTCGGTCCTAAAATTTCCGCTCGTGCCTCAATTGAAAATGATTAGTCTCGGCCAATTTATTATTCATGTTAAAATTATTAGCATAAAATGTCTATATGCAAATATGATATAATATAGAAATCATTAAAATTCTTATCGAATATGCGTGTGAAATAACACAAAGAGAGATTTATTTTTTAACTTCAAGTTAAAATTATTACCATAAGATTTCTATCTTCAAATGTGCTATATTTATTAAGATATTTAGATTAAACTAAACGGCATCAAAATCATTTATATTCATATTGAATATGCAAGTAAAATAAAATAAACAAGAGGAGACATATTGAATCAAGAGAGATTCAAAATAAACTGAGAATCAAACTATTTCTTTTGCTTATTTTTTCAATTTAAAGATAATATTAAAAATTATCTATGTTTATCTGAAAACAAAATAAATAATTTTATAAAAAAATAAAGAGTTTAAATTCAAATAAATTGCTTAATTTTGGCCATAAAAACTCCTTCACTTATAAATTGATACTCTAAAATATGAAACGTTGATGGTATGTATTGAGAAACAGATAGCAGATAAATGAGGTAAAGTGGTGAGCACTAGCTGTTTATCAAATATTTCAATTCTGTTATGAAAAAAAAATCGTATTTCTGACTTATCTTGCAATAATAAAAAACCATTCCCAATGGTTTCATTTTTTTAAGGATTGCCCAGAGATTTCTGGCTTTTCTTTAAGCTCTAAACTTTTAGGCAGTTTCTTTACAACAAACTGGAATTTTAATTGAATTCTGTTTAGTTATTAAATAAATATCCAGATTTCTAAATTTATTAATAGTTTATACATATCTTTTGAACACTTATTTCTTGCATTTTACTAACACATAATTTCGGATTGGATTAAAGAATATGATCAAAGATCAGAAACAGTTTGGCATGTTCAGAGAACACACAAATCAACTGGGAGCCTTAATGTTTATACAGGCAACTTTAGATGCCAGCACAATGTACAACAAGTAATAACTACTATTTCATATTTTAATGCTTCAAATTCCATAAAGAATGTTGTTCTATAAATGTGTTATTTTAGATACTTTTGGTGTTATTATTTAGAGTTTATTTTACATGTGCAAGAAACATATTTGTGTTTGTCTAGCTACAGATATATTAAATTGTATCAAATTCCATTATAATAAGCACTTGTATTATACATGTTTCTTAAATTGTTTTATGTTTGTTTTAATGTTACAAATCCATAAAAATTATACAGAATCCATACTCTGTACCATATATCAACACATTTTTAGCCAAGGCCTGATCTAAACATTTTGCTTGAGGCAAGAATGATATTTGGTGGGCTTGTTACAGAGCACTTAGTAAATATTGCATAGTTTATATGCATTTTCCTAGTATGAAAATAACATTTCTTTTTATTCCCTTTTTAATCTACTGGCCAGTTCGATAAAGGAAAGAAAATCTGGTGAGTTTTTTTTTTGTGCTTTAATTATTTATCTTCCTTACACACATTTTATGAATAAGAGTGTGTTTTATGTTAAAAAAACATTTAAAAAATTTCAGATCTGGCATTAAATTGAGTTAAATTTAAAAGTTGTACCTGTTAGGATAAATTTTACTCTATGAAAGGTTAAGAACTGATATAAAATATTGATTTCTTTTATAATTTTATTAAATTTAAAATCTTCAAATTTTAAATACTGTTAAAATAAAAAATTAAGACTTTAGATTTATTTATTATTATTTAATTTTTTTTAAATATTACTTCATAGCTTTATAAATAATATTAATTTTCTTCTACTGGAATTCATCAACACTTAGTGCTCTCATTACTGATAATTATATAAAAATACTGGATGCTTTGCAGTTCTTAAAATTACTATTCAAAGGTAAGTTTTAATTATTTAAATTTGATTAATAATAATAATAATAATAACAAATTATATATATTATAATATATGAATAATAAAATATAAACAAATATATGAAACACAGATGGTATTTATCGAGAAACAGATTGCAAATACTTGATGTATGGTGGTGAGAAATGACTTTTGAACTCTGTTATAAAAAAATCATATTTCTACCATGTCTTACAATACAAGAACAAATTCAAATTTGGCTTTTTAAGAATTACCCAGAGATAAGGATTCCCTTACATTTGTCTTTTCTTTAAGTTTCAAATTTTTTTGCAGTTCCTTTACAGCAAATTTCAATAGTTTTATAATCCAATATTATCTAATATTTCATATCTTAAGTGTAAAATGAAATTCCTAACTAAAAAGAGATTCTAAATTATTTTAATAGTGTACAAATATAAATTATTTTTATTTTATGCTTATGAATTTAAACGTAAAACATTTTAGATTTGTTATGTAATGTATACATTGTATACATGAAAAATATTTGTTTTCATTACTTCTAACTAAATTAATACAGGACAGGTAACTAGTATATATTGTGGCATATGTGACTGGTTATCCCATTCTATAGACATGATTTTAGCTTCTAATATAAAACATCATTGAGAATTAACTAATGATTTCAGTTTTATGATTAAAACCCTATGTTCTATAGAAATTAAATTAAATTTATTATACCTTTCTATCATGAGTTATCAAAAGATTGAGATAAGAAATTTGTATTTAGTGAAAATGCTGGATTTATTTGTCACTTACGTACTTATGGAACTAATTTTTTAAAAAATCTTCATATGTGTAAATACGTAATATCTTCATTTAATTATTTTTTTTTCAATATCAGTAATTATTTCTTATATTTTCAATAATATTTTATTATAATTATTAATAATATTTATTTATTTTATATTATTCTCTAATATTATGAATTATCATATATTGAAAAGCTTACATTTGCTTCAGCAATCCATATAATATATCCATGGTAAAGTATACAAATTGTTTTTATTACAGGTACTTTTCACTACCAAAACACAAAGAACCAGTCCCAGAAGTTGTAGAATTTCCTTCATTATGTGAGCTTCTGTACTTGCATAATCATTTGCTTGATAGTGATGCTGCTAAAAGTCCAAACCATTATCAGAGCTAACGTGAAAGTGTCCGATTGAATTGTTCGAACTGGGACATACAGCAGCTTCTACAAGACAGATATAGCAAATTGAATTAGAGCTTCAGTATAATGAAGAAGCATGTACAGACAGTTCTAAACTGCCCTCATTATCTGTCATAAATCAATTATTGAATAATGAATTTAGGAAAGTCTATGGGTCACGAAAAGAAAGTGATACCATCAGTGAAATTGAAAGATATATTTCCTCTTACAATCAGCAGCCATAATGTAAGGCTGCTTTTTCAAAAGAAAAAAAAAAGTTTGGTACTTGCTCTAGTGACTTCAATCATGAAACGAAGTATAGATTGGCTTAGAAATTTTCAAGAACTGATAATATTGATGCACCTGGCCACATTAAATAATCATATCTACTTATTTTATTTCTCCAGGTGTAGCTGAAGGAGTACCTACTGGGTACATCATCACAAATGCAGAAGAAACTAATGTTTTTCGTTAAGGAGTGAAACTTCTTTATGAGTGTTTCCCTGAAAATTGTTGTTTATTACAAAATGGGCCACTGATTGTAATGATAGATAATTATCTGAAAGAAAAAGAAGTGCTGAGTGAAATATGGCCTAATTTCACTTACTTACTCTGTCAGTTTCACATGCTGAAAGCAGTGTGGCAATGGTTTATGAACAGTGATTATAAAATTCTAAAACAGAAACATCAAGAACTATACTTTTCATTTAAAGTTCTGATATATGCAGATATTGAAATGCAGCTGAAAGAATTACTTTAAAATTTATTGGACAATAGCACGGTCAGGATATATTATAAGTTTATCGTGCATTTGAGTACATTGCTTTCCAAAATGCAATTAAGGTGCACTTGTCACAGAAAAATGCTTTTAACCAGAAGAAACAATACAACAAACTATGTTGAAAGTTTGTTTAAAGTTTTAAAAGACATTATACTTGGAAAAGGGAAAGCAGCTTAGTTCAGTTATTGGACTTCATCGTCATTGTAGATATTTAAATTTTAGCTTTGGAAGTTCTTCCAAAAAACTACTAAAAAAGTAAAAAACCAGATGATAAAGGCATGTACTAATTAAGAATAATATTTATTTTGAAATTGTTCTCTATTTTGTTGATTTGGAAAGTTCCCTATGTACTTGCTTTGTTGGTATGAATGGAAAGCTTTGCTAACATTCAAGTGCTGTGATTCTGAAGCAAAATACACTTACACATAATAATATACTTACACATTTAATAATAATACACTTAAACATTTTTCAGATGATACACTTTCACCTACAGATTGTGACAAATTTTCTCAACCTTGCAACAATAATAACATGGTTCTACCAACTATTAACACTACTACACAGCCCATTCTAGCTACTTATCAAAACTCGGAGAGTGAAACAAATGATGATTACTTAAAAAAATTTGATAATATAATTATTCGGATTATATCTGAGTACAAAAACAATCCTGATGTTTTTAAACCAGCTATTAAAAAAAAACGGTGAAGAAACTAAACAACTTCGGAAAAACAGAAACTGGATGCATGTCTGCAATGCATAACTTTTGAATACATTATTTTAAATATATTTTTGTAGGTCTGTTAAGTTTACATTACAAAATTCACAAGATAGGAAATAAGATTTAATGTGTGACAGTTTAATGTTTATGTTATAATGTAGTAAATTTAATTTTTATTTTTAAAGATTAAACTTCTTAATCCAGTTTTGAAGTCTATTTTACTTTAGATTTACTAATTGTTTGATTTTTTTTTTATTGTCATGAAGATTGAAACTGAAAGTATAATAAATTTACTATAACATACATTCAGTGAATGAATTAAAAACTACATTGTTAAAATTTTACCGAAACATTTTATTTTAATGTTCTCAAAAGTATAGCTTATGTTACATGCCATGGGTTAATACTAATAACTTATCATTTTTTATACCACATTTAAAGAGTTTAGTGGGAGAAAGTGTCAAATAGCATTTTGAAAACTCATACATTCATCTTTAATAATATGATAGGATCTCTTCTACAGAAAATTTAATAAGACAGTTTCAATATAAAAAGGGGTTTTGTAAGTGGCTTTCTTGTATTTTTATATATTCTAAAGCTAAATTTCTTAAATTCATTCAGATGTCATGTAGAACTTTCTTCCACTAACCCCTTTAATTGTATGTTGACAATTGGAAGAAATTTACTAAGGTTTTATACCCCCCCCCCTTTTAGAAATCTTAACTAATCAAGCAGAGTTTTGAAGTGCAGCAGAAGAGGCAAGCAAATACCTGTCCAACCTACAGCAATAGCAAGAAGAAAATCAATTTAATGTGTAAGGTAAAGTCAAATAGCTGGAAGACTAGCTAAGCAAGCATTACCACATGCCCTTAAAGAACATGCATATGGAATTTTCAATGAATTACCTAAAAAACATACAAAGACTAAGCATAATTATGCCCATAGTGTTGAAAAGAATGTATCTCCTCCAAGTTAATTTATACTTATTATATTACTATCATGCTTCAAAAATATGTTTGTTAGTTGTAATTTATTTTTTGTACATGCTTTAAAAATGAACTAGAACATTCTACAGGATTTGTATGGTGTTAAAATAATTGGTATTAATATGGTACATAATTTTAATGCTATTATGGTATTAAATAGCACTCATTTCAAAAAACTGTTATGTGTTAAATACTTTTCAATTTATATTTCATATATAACTTAAAAAATAAAGAAGCTGAAAAAGGTACTAAGGATACAACATACCTTTGAAGCCAAAGAGTCCTGTATTTTTTAATTTTCATAAGATGAATAAAGCATAGCTTTGAAGCTAGAGTTCAGAATTTTTGATTGGTGTTACATGTTCTGGTTCTTATTAGAATTGACTGTGAAAATGAATGCAGACAGTTTGTATATAGATGACAACGATGAAGGAAACATCAACATATAGGAAGGAATGAAGGTGTGTTCGCCGACGGATGCTCCGGAATCGTTATTTTTAGCTTTTGCCGGGTTAACAATAATCAAAATTCACTTCGTCAACGGATTCTGAGACATCTACTTTTCGACGAGCCCATCTAATTACGGGGTGAGACGCGGAACGATAAGCGCGTTTCAGGTATACTTATCTGTAATGTTTACGTCTCAGAAAACCGCGAGTCTACTGTTAAATGTAAACATTTCCTCCTTCTTTCCTTTCACCCCTATTTTGACGAATTAAACCCATCCTAACGCATGCGCAAACGCGCGGAGGGTTTTACAATTACTTTGCTGAACTATACGACAATAGTTGCTTAAATTGTATCTGATCGTAGCCGTCGAGAGATATCTACGATCTGATGCCACAGATCAACAACATATATTTTAATCAAAACAGCCCAACATAAACATTAAACGCTTTTTTTTACCCGCCATATTTTTACAAATAGCACTAACGTCTCAATCGCAACAATTATCACTATGGGATGGGCGAATCCATTGCAAAATTTACTTTTCACAGGTAGGAATGTTTGACCGAGAGGAGCACCAGAATAATTGTTGTCAACATGACGCTTTTCATGGTGTGGAGTGGTATTTTTTTCGAAACGATGTGTCGATATATTAGATTAAAACATATTTTTCAGTAACCTTTCTACTTATTTAATGGATATTTAATACAAATTACAATTAATCATATTTTTAAACTGATTAATTAGTATAAATTCCGTTTCATTTTTATAAGCTTTCCTTATATTTTATTTCATTACAGCGAATGCTGAAGAAAAATGCATTTTGTTAATCGTAGAATATAAACGAAAAATTCCAGACTATTTATTTACGTCAGGTGACCTTTACTTTTTTTCTACATCAATTGCTGTTTTTACAGGGTTCTGAATTTCCCGATATTAATGAGTCGTGAAATTTTTGAAAAGTACTTTTGGCCTGATGAATGTTTTGGCCACTTTTGAAACTGATTTATCAACATCATCATCAAAACTTGTGATTTACTGATTTTGAAGAAAATTTTATGGTAATGTCTTAATTTATATTCTTTTAAAGAAAAACTTTTGAATAATATGGAAACATATTTTTCATTGACATCTAATGTGCACTTTTTCTGCAAAAAGAAAAAGTACCTTTTAAAACTTTATATGATTGTATGAATACAATGTCTTTATTGTCAGAGAAAAAAGATTCCACTAATGATCATATTTCCCTTCACAATCCCAGAACAGCTTATATCTTTTTTTTATATATAGTTTCTAAGCTAAGCATTTCTATTTGTCTTAATATGTTATTATGAACTGAAAGAATAAATAAAATTGTATTTTGCCATTGCCAATTTTAAGTTATGATGTAAGAAAATTTCAATTTTGTAAAATAAATTTTAGTTTTACTGAAAGTTGTATTTTTAAATTGTAGCTGGTCTCAAAATGCATTAATGAATTGAAGCATCCAATATATATATATTTAAAAGAATAAGCTTTGTGATAAAAGTTTTCTGTAAAAGTATTTTCTATAATATGATTAGATTTAAGAGTAGATATTGTTAAATCAGAATTTAAACTCATATATTTTGGACTGATATTTAGCATTTTCTATAGTTTCAATTTAAGGATACTTATAGCTGGCTAATTTTTTTGGTATAAAAATCTCTTTCCCAAAACTGTATCATGTTCTCATATCATAAAAACATACACATTTAAGACACTATCAGGGAACTTCATATGTTTTGCATTTATTTCCCTTTAGACAATTTCAGTTATGCAACTTCTAAAAATAATTATGCAATGGGAAATTCTTTTTAAAAAATAGAAAAAAAATCTATGTAAAATATTGTAATATTTCATAAATAATTTCATGGGGTCTATTTTAAAATGTAGTAAATGTTCAAAAATTGATTATTCCAAAATAGTTGCTGTATTGGCAATTTGAATCTTAAACATTTTTTAATTATAAAGATTGTATGATTTGTGAGAAGATATATTAGTATTCATAGGTAAATAAATATTTTATTGATTTTTGATTCTCAAATTTTAATTATAGTAGCCATATTTTTCAGTTGTAATGTTTTTTCTTATATCATGCATTGTCTTATTCTTCATAAAGTATAAAAATGTTTCTTAGCATTTTATATATAATTTTTACATTTAATGTGTGTCTTTATTAAGTGATAATGTTAATTCTCCTCATTAAAATTTTACACTGTAAATTATAGCAAAATATACCAATTCAATAGACATAAAAAATGTTCATATTAGTATTTCAGTTTAGTTACAAGTTGTACAATTTGCTTTTTTATTATTGGATTTTTGAAAATTATTTAGTAAAATATTTTACATCCAAGGTATCCCATATTATGCAATGTCAATGTTTGTTGGACTAACTCAAACATTCATATATAAATGTTTTACATTTATAAATTATGAGAGTTACATATATAATTTAGTTACATATATAATATAGATTTTAGTTGTTATTTTTTTAATTGCTTACCACATACCAAAGAAACATTTAGCAGGCATTCAGTTTAGTGAAGCCCAATGGGTACCAATCCATAAATATTCTTATTCTATTCTTTAACACTGTAACATCCCTATATTTTATGTGAATAAATATTTATATCTATAGCTAAGCATGCTCAATGGTTCCTTTGTTAACTGAGTATTTTACAAGTTCCATGCTTAGCAGCCATTCATACCTTGGTTTCCTGAATGATTTCCAAGCAAACCTAATGAATACAAATATATCATTTTCTTAACTACCTCACAAAATTCACCTAATATATAATTATTTGAAACGAATTTTATTCAAAATACTTTCATTCATATTTACTTTATTTCCTTGGCTTTTCAGACTTCCTACAAATTTGTGTCTAGAGTGTCCATCCAAACTTATTACGAGTTCTTTTTTTTTTATCAAACAATAATGTAAAATTATAGAAATATAATGTTTCTTATACAAAAGAACATGTATTTGTATAAATACTGATAAAAAAAAGGAAATAACTATTTTCATTGTATTCTTTTAATACATTGTATTGTGCAATTTTATTTTGCCCCTTAAAGTCAAATGACACAAATTAAGTTTTAGAAATGATAAAATATATACTTTGTTTCTAATAAAGCTGCAATGTTATATTTTTTTAATAATTAGATACAGTATACCAATAGAGAAACTGAATTGCTATTGAGATTTTTTTTAAAATTGCCCTAAAAAATTACAATTTGGTTGTAAATTAAGTTAAAAAAGTATTTCATTCCTTATGCTACATTAAATAATGATTATAAAAAAGTTGATTTCAATAGATATTTTATAGAATGTTATTATTATTAAAGTTTTCTAAATTAAAAGTTTTTGAAATATTTATGAGCTATCACTAAGTTCTCAATTCTTGAAAGTTGAAGTTCTACAAATTCACTAGATTTTTTAGTTTAATTATAATACATGAACCAAAATATGGTATGTAACATTTAACTAAATAATGGACACATGCAAGTCATCCATAGTATTTATGTAAATATCTTTCTTTGCTGTACCTAATCCACAAAAAGAACTCTAAAAAAACTCATTTATTATATTACTTGCATAAAAATTTTTTAGTTATTTCTATATTTAACTGAACCCAAATTAAAATAAATATACATTAATTTGGAAAGAAAAACCCTTTCATTCAATAAAATTATCATTTCAGTAATTCTAACTAAATTATACTTAATTTTTCTATACGATTGCTAGTACACTAATGCACATGTCTTTAAACAATTTGTTAATTTTCCTTGAATAATCTTGCAAGAATATTTAATAGATCATAATTAAAAACTGAATACATATTCATTGAATCATTACCTATTATTGATACCTTAATTCTGGTATTTACACTACTGTTATAATATGAATTATACAATGCCTTAAATTTTCTGTAAATAATCATTCAAGAATATATTGTTGAAATAGAGAAATATATTTTATTAATGTAAGAATGAGCATTTTAATTATCAATGATACTCATGACAAATTTCTCTGATAAATTTCAGTAAAGAATAAATTGATTCTATTACAATTTGTTTGGTTTTGTACTTTTTTTAATTGTGAATTCCCTTTATTTAGTGCTATTTCTGTTTGCTGGCGATTTGGATGTTTCAGGTAATGCAGTTCGTAAATATGCAGTACTATGACAAATTGAATAAAATCTGTTCTCTTGACAAGGAATATATATATATATATATATATATATATATATATCCTATTTATTTTTATGACACTTATCACAATGAAACTAACCAAGATTTTTCAAACAAATTAATAAATATAATAATTTTTTACAACATTACTTTATTCCCCAAAACTGCAATTATGATTCTGTGAAATTCTGAAGCATCTGTCTGAAACAACAATCTGAAAGAAATTACCACAAACACATTTATTTACATTTTATAGCTGTATAAAGCTTACAATTGATGCTTTTTTTTTTTTTTTTTTTTTTTGTTCATCATGCTAAACTACCTAGTTATGATGTGAATTTATTAAAGTTTAGACTACAAATTGTAAAGTAATACAGTACTATGTATTATTTATTTTCTTTAGTATAATTTATAAGTTTAATAATAAAAATTTCATATGTTATTTCATTTGTCCACTTTTTAATTATTTATATTATGCTATCAAACCAATAAGAATTTGGGACTTGATATGTGGTTATATTTCTATTTTTCTAATTGTTATTGCTTGAATCAAAATTCAGCATTATCCTATTATTTAACTATAGATTTTTCAGGATATATTCATACATCTTAACACGAAAAAAGTAACTGCTGCATGATTGAGCAAGTAAAATTAATATTTTCTATAACTATAATTTATTTGCAAGTTATTTGCTCTGATTTTAATTCCTCATCTATGATTTCTTAAAACTTCATTTTGCCACATTTCAAAAAATTTGTATAATGAAACAATATATGAATATACCATGAAATAATATGAAACATACCATATAAATTCCACATCAAACAGGGAATTTAATGCATATCTTACATTTAGTTAGGTAAAAACATTTATTAAAAAAAAAAATCTTGTCATATTTTATTTTTGTAAGATTTTTAAATTGTATTTTCTATTGAAATATGAAAAGAGTTCAAGTATATTTATTATTATTGAAGCCTAATACGATAATCTTTTTTTAAAAAACTTTTTTTGTATATGAAAGTTTTAAAGAAAATACTTATTTTCAATCAAAAGTAAAAATGTTTATAAAAAATCCATTATGATAAATGGGAATACATATTTAAAATTACTTTTTTTAAAAAATTCTGTAACAGAAATGAAATGCTGAAAAGAAAAGCACTGAAAACATTTTAATATTATTTATAACATTTGAGCAGAAAGAGAATATATATAATATAATACAATACCATTTTAAGTTGCATTATATCTAAGAATTTTTTTAAAGATAAATCTTTTTTTACTTAAATTTTTATATTTAATGTCTTTTAAAATACTATCATCATTTCATGTCATGAAGACTTATTTGTATATATATATATATATATATATATATAGTAGATCATTTTCCAATAATAAAATTCCGCTTCACTTTTTAAAAATATGTGATTGATTTGATTTTTAATTCAAATACCAGCTATTCTTGTATTTCAAAGGCCAGTTGAATATTCCTAATGTAATGCACATGCATATACACACTCAAAATGTTTAAATTCAATTCTGTAGCTTAACCCTCTCAGAATTAACTTTGTCATAAATACTAAAGTTTTGACTACCTTCAAGATTTAGAAGGTTAAATTTATTAAACTATTTAATATGATTAAATTACATATTTATACTTTATTTACAATATATATATATATATAT
>JAPMOR010060187.1:44340-79265 GCA_026543865.1 Argiope aurantia
TTATTTATTTACTGATTTCCCTCTATCACTATCAATCCGTCGGGTTCGTTTACTTGTGTGTATTTAGTGGTTGTGTATGGTATGAAGATAACACAACACAATGATCAGTCCTTTCAGTAGACGAACACACAACACGTTTATTGACACTACGACACACAGGACAGCACAAAGACGACCACTACATACAGCATGGAGAAGACAATTATCTTCAGCCGAGACGTGCACACAACAAGACTCTACTGCAGAGAGTAGCGCACAGCTTAGTTCAGCACTAGTTTTACTCCGTCTCTGCTCTCTGGAAGACCCGTTGTTTACCGTCGATTCCGACTACTCCTCGGCAGCTGCAGACTGTCTCCTTTTATAGGTCTCAGGAGGCGGGGCTAGAAGCCTCTCAACCAATCAGGAACTTTCGAGGCGTATCTCGGTTCCTAATGGACGGATCGGGAAAATTCTCGATGTTTCGGGTATAATCTATTTTGTCGCCAAGCTCTGGAACCTCCAACGTGACACCCGGACTCCGTCCAATACAGATGACTGTAAAACAGTCTTTCTGATATGGAACCAACTATGCTGGGAAGCAACATCACAGATTCGTAACATTGTCCCCCTCCTAAGGACTGCACGTCCCGGGCAGTACAATATCTGAGTAAGTGGCATCTACTTACAGAATTACCATATTCACATAATAAGCAAGTATAAAATAACAAATACTCAAAATGACATACAGCGTAAATATTTTCAAAATACATGAGCAATACAAAAAATAAATTACAATAGTAAAATAACAAAATTAAGAAGATAAATGATTTACATTATTTATCACATAATGGGTGACCATGGTCTGAACTGAAAAGATCTTAATCACCTTGGCCAAGGTAATTGGCTAGCCTGTTACAATGTATCACCTTCGGTTTTGAGTGTGGTTTTGAGTGTCATTCAGTCTTTTAAGGACTATATAAGAACCCTCCCAGTTGGTCTGCAACTTCGGAAAAAGTCCTTTGCGACGTTTCGGATTCCATAACCACACTTGGTCTCCTTCGTGGAAATTGTGTCCCTTTGCTCTAGCATCGTATCGGGTCTTCATCTTCTCTGAAGCTATGCCGATCCTTTCTCTGGCCAGATGATGCAACTCCTCCATCCGTGTCCGGAGGTTCTCGACATATTCCTCAGGCGCCAAGGGAGCATCTGGAGGCCGGCTGAACAGTAGATCTGCAGGCAGACGAAGGCCACGTCCGAAGAGCATTTGGGATGGGGAATAGCCAGTAGTCTCGTGAACGGCACTTCTATAGGCAAGTAGGAAAAGGGGCAGTTTCTTGTCCCAGTCCTGTTGATTGCTGGACACCAGGAGAGAGAGACTGTTCAGAATGGTCCGATTGAATCTCTCTACCATGCCATCTGACTGAGGATGTAAAACCGTAGTTCGAGTTTTGTCGATGACGAGTATCTCACATAGTCTCCTGCAAACTGCCGAATCGAAGTTTCTTCCTTGATCGGAGTGCAGTTGTAGAGGAACTCCGTATCTTGAAATCCAGTTTTGAACTAGAATCTCTGCAACAGTCGGGGCTTCTTGATCGGGAATGGGATAAACTTCAGGCCAATTGGTGAAGTAGTCCATGACAACCAGGATGTTGTTGTTGCCATCTGATGACCTAGGAAGAGGGCCTAGGATGTCAAAAGCTATTCGTTCGAAAGGTGCCCTCACATTATACAGCTGCAGTCTTTCTTTAATGCGTTTCCCAGGACCTTTACGTGCAACACAGGGATCACATGTGCAACACCACTTCTCCACGTCATTTCGCACAGTATTCTAGTAGAAACGTTCTCGAACTTTTTGTAAAGTCTTCGTAACACCAAAATGGCCCCCAGTCGGACTGCCATGGAGTTCCTTAAGGACTGTTGATACTCTTGTCTTTTGGAGTATTAATTGCCATCTGAATGCTTTTCCATCGTCAGACTCCCATTTGCTAAACAGCACACCATTTCTTAGATGGAGAGAATCCCAAAGAACCCAGTAACGCTTCGTTGTTGGATGGAAAGGGGCGATGTCTTGCCAGCTAGGCTTTCCGCCTGTTGACTCTTTAAATTCAATTATTGGTTTTATTTCAGGATCAGCTAGCTGGTCTGTCCGGACGCTCTCGTCGCTCCATGGATCTGATTCTGATGTTGATGGTGTTGTAACTTGGCGAACTACGGGATCTACCATGCCAAATTTCTTTTCAACTCTAGAGCAGTATTTGCAGTTCTCCGAACATGGTCTTCTCGAAAGAGCATCTGCGTTTCCATGCGCTGATCCTTTTCGGTGGCGAATTTCCATGTCATTCCTGTAGTCTCTGTATCCATCTGGCTATTTGACCCTCTGGATTTTTAAAATTCAATAGCCAGGTTAATGAAGCATGATCTGTACGAAGCAGAAACCTTCGACCGTAGAGGTAAGGGTGGAAGTTCTCTACGGCCTTTACGATAGCCAGAAGTTCCTTCCTGGTCACACAATAATTTCTTTCCTGTTTGGACAGACACTTACTGAAATAGGCGATGACATCCTCCTGTCCATATATTCCTTGGCACAACACAGCTCCGATGCATTCATGGCTTGCATCCGTATCCAGAATAAATTGCTTTCCAATTTCAGGATATGCCAGGACGGGAGCAGATGTTAGGGCGTTTTTGAGCTTGTTGAAGGCGTTGTCACACTCGTCCGTCCAGATGAATTTCTGTTTCGCTTCTGTCAGCTTATGGAGTGGTCTGGCGATTGTTGAGAACTTTTTCACGAATATCAGGTAATACATGCATAAGCCTAAGAAACTCCGGAGCTGGTGAACATCCGTCTGGCAGGTCCAGTGTCTTACAGCCGATATCTTATCCGGGTCTGTTCGAACACCTGCCGAAATGATATGCCCAAGATAGGTAACTTCACGCCTGAATAGGTGGCACTTGGACGGGCTTAATTTCAGGTTAGCTTCCTTCAGCTTTTGCAGTACACTTCTAACATTTTGAAGATGTTCTTCAAAGGAATGCCCCATGATGATGATGTCATCGAGGTAAACCAGACAGGCTTCATAAGAAAGCCCTCCGAGAACTGTTTCCATAAGACGTTCAAATGTTGCTGGCGCATTACACAAGCCGAAAGGCATAACCTTAAACTGCCATAGTCCCTGTCCTGTGGTGAAAGCCGTCTTCTCTTTATCTTCAGGATGGATTTCTACTTGCCAATACCCACTCTTGAGGTCCAGGGTGGAAAACCAGGTATTGCCGGCAAGTGTATCAAGCGTGTCATCTATCCTTGGAGAGGGGTAGCTGTTCTTCTTGGTGACATCATTCAACCCGCGATAATCCACACAAAATTTAGTAGAGCCGTCTTCCTTTCTTAGTAAGACAATGGGGGATGCCCAAGGACTTGATGACGGCTCAATTACGTCATTATCTTGCATTTCTTTAATTAGTGTTCGGACTTCTTGTTTAGCGAATGGTAGTCGTCTGGTGTGTTGCCTAATAGGAGGATGCTCTCCTGTATCAATTCGGTGTTTTACTAATTGAGTCCTTCCAAAGTCCTCAGATGTTCGAGAAAATAAGTCTTGGAATTCTTTTATCAACTCTCTAGCAGCACACCTCTGTTTTTCATCTAAATATGTATCCTGCAGCAAATTTTGGACTAGATCGTCTGAAGAAACGTCCTGACTATTGCACTTCCGGTCTATACAAGTGATAGGAGTGCAAGTTGCTAGCACCTCTTCTTTCTGTATAATCTTTGTCTTATCACTGATGTTAGCCACTCTCACTTTGATTACTGACTTTGAGAGACCACTACCGACGAAGCTACCAACACTCCTGCTCTGGCACGGCCTGTGTCAGGATAATCCATTACACCAAATCGGAATTTTCGGTTATCTGCTACCAAACCGGGTATTACACATTCAGTCCTAGGCGATAAGGGGATGTCAGTTTTGGCTATTATTTTCTGACTAGATTCCAGTTCAGCGTGTAGCCCAAAAAGAGTGATGCCTTCAAATTTTGAATTCATTCTACTATTTCCGAAATACAGTTTAAAGTCGTATTTCCGTAGAAAATCTAGTCCGAGAATGCAAGGGTCGGTAATTTCTGCTACAAATGCTGTATGGTGGTAGTTTATATTTCCAAAGCATATAGCGAGGTTGACTTTCCCATGAAAATAAATCTTATCTCCCGTCACTGTCTGTAAAGTAATGCAGGGCGGCATCCAGATTATTTTAAATTTTAATTTTCGTGCCAGATCTTCTCTTATTATGGTCACATTGACTCCAGTGTCGACAACCATACGGCATGAGATGTTACTAATTTGTCCTATCACGTAAAGTCCATTGTCAGCGCCACAGCTACAATAAACGTATTTCAAATTCTAAATTCATTTTTTTTATTTATTACATTTTATATATAAGTGTAAATGTAAATTACTAAAAAGATTTGCAATTTTGAATGCAAAAAAAAAAGTTCAATGGTGGTCTTAAAGTATTTTCCACCACTGTATATTCTCTAACCACAACATTTTCAGGAAGTCAACTGTAAGTTCGTTGTGTATACTGCGCTGAAAATCATAACTCCAGAAAATGTCCAAGTAAAGGAAAAGGAAACTTCATTCCTAATACGCTAATTGTAATGAAACCGCATACAGTCTCATTTAAAGTATGTCAGAAGCTCCTTAAAATTAATTCTACAGTAACAAAAGATAAAAGAAGGTGTGGGGAGGGGAACTCCTTAATTTCTGTCTAAAAAACTGAAATAGCTTTTATTAAAGAAAAAGTCCAAGAGATGGCGCCATAGGACTAGAAGCCAGTAAGCTGATTGATATTAATTATAAACAAGACCTACTTGTTTGCTTCCAATTCATACTAGAAATTAAGAAAATAATAATAACAATTCCCGAGATCAAGAGAGTCTGAAAAATTTCGACTGAAGACATTGACTCAAAATTTTTCACACTAGCGGAAGAATTTACTGCAAAAACATAAAGGAATCCTTTTCGACTGCTGCTATATTCATAAAAGTGGCGTCTAGATACAGTAGACAAGCGCTATTGAATGAACTGCCTGCTGCGCCACCTCGTGGAAAGCTGCGGAGATAGCATTCCTATCTCGAAAACTGAAAGACAAAAGGGAAAAAAGTGATTAACAAAGCTGTAAAGCATAATCGATTTATTACGAAGAGACACCATGTGGACATTAGTGCGAAGAATAAAACGGTTAAAACGAGCATTTTTTTTTGTTTTTTTTTTTCGTTATTTCCAACATTGTGAAGAGGGAAAGTAAGTAGTAAGGAAAACCACCAGAGAAAGAAAAAAAAACATCTAGTTATAACGATATACTTTTATTTAAGATGTTCAATCTCTTGGTCAGCTGTAATGCACATTTGGATCCTTGTTTGAATTTCACATTGCACACGTTGGAACATAGAGGGTGAGACGGCCACGCAAGCGTCAGTGATGCGTAGTTTGAGATTCTGCAATGTTTCTGGAGGTGTTGCATACACCTGATGCTTCAGGTATTCCCGCAGGAAAAAGTAAAGTGGAGTCAGATCAGGCAAACGTGGAGGCCAATATTCGAAACCGCCATACCCAATTATTTCATTCCAGAATTCCTTGAAGAGGTACTGCTTTACTGTAGAAGTCTTGTGAGCTGGCACGCTGTCATGTTGAAACCGAAAATTCCTAATTTTAAACAACGGCAGGTTCTCTACAAAATCGGATACCACGTTCTGTAGTACTTGTAAACATCGTGCAGCCTTTAACAGCTACCGTAAAATATTGGGTCAATCAGCCTGTTATTTTAAATTGTTAATAGCAAACTACATTTGATGTCGAACGTCGGTAAAGCATCTAGGATTTTCCAGCTCCCGGTAATTGGTGTTTTGCCTGTTGTACCTGCCATTCCGTGAAAAGCATGCCTCATGCGTCCACATTATATCTGCCAAGAACGTTGGTTGGACTTATATCTGATTCATGACGAAATTGTACCATGGATAGTTAGTTCCCTGTACAGTAGAAACTGTTGGGGCATCGGTCAGTGTGTATGAGCGCCCATTTCTCTCAGGATTTTCCAAACCTGATTTTTTGAGAGATCACAGTGTTCACTGATCTCTCTTGTGCTGGATTTTGGATATGCGAGGGAGTAGGCTAATATCTAACCCGGTTAAACCTGCCATCTTACTTTAGCTAGTCTGTCAGATTGACCTCGGCTAGTCATGCAGTCTGTCTCCCTTAAACGTTTTACAGCGGTTAGGATGGTTTGATAAGAAAGATACGGGCTTGTTGGGAAACATTGCCGATACAACCTTGCTGCTGATGTGTCTTAAGTCCATATTTACCGTACAGTAAAACTATCTGACAGTACTCAGCTTTATAAAATCGCTCCATAACCATGAGCATCAACATAAGACAACTCCTAGAAGTCGTCTCTTTTATAGCTATCTTTGGTAAACAGGCATAACGTTTCTTATGTATTTGCATACTGCGAAAATTTCGAACACCAAGTGCAAGTTGCATTGAGTTCATGAGATACTACTTTGCACGATCTACATATTGTCTACTCTGTTCATAAAGACAATCAGTTCAAGGATGAATTCCTCTGGGTTCCAACAACAGTATTTTTGATTAAGGGTCAAAAGCGATACTATTGCATCGTGTTTTGCCCGAAAGATATCATTTCTCCTTCCATTCAAGTTTCGTGGCGTCACAGAGTAGGAAATTGCGATAAAACAAATGCGCGTTTAATCGTTCTATTCTTCGTATTAATGTTTACAAGGTGTCTTTTCGTACTAAATCGATGACGCTCTATATCTTTGTAAATAATTTTTTTTCCTATGCTGTTCTGTTTTCGTGATAGGAATGCTACCTCCGCAATTCTCCAACAGGTAATGCTTCAGACGGTTTCATTTAGTATATACTTGTCTACTTTAGTATACCTTGACACCACTTTTATGAATACATCAGCAGACGTTCCGAAGTTAACAGGGTGGCAACATCCCCAGAGTGGGTCGCAGCCGCCAAAACACAATAATCAGTAAACTGGAAAACCTACAAAATATAGTTGCAAGACAAATAACAGACTCCCCAAGGTTTAACAAATCATTTTACCACTAAAAATTTAAAAAATAATTATTTATAATATATTACTACATGTGCTGCATCTAGGAAATTGTTACAATGCCTCAATGTATCTAATAATGCTGACCCTTGCGGACATATTTACCACGCTAGACGGTAGTATATCGTTTCCATAATAATAGCATTTTGATCCCAACACACCAGGAAAAGCTTTATGATACAACTCAACATTTAAAAGACAACCATTATTCCTGGTGCCCCTCTCAGACAAACGTTCCTACCTGTGAAAAGTACGGTTTGCGATGGATTCGCCCATCCCATAGGGATAAATGTTGCAATTGAGGCGCTAGTAAAAAACAACAACGACCATTTCAGCTTTTTGGGATCATTGATTGAAGTAGTGACATAAAACATAGCTTGTGCTTATTTAAAATATAAAAGTCTAGATATTTATTATTAGACACCTATTTAATGTACCTAAAGAGAGTTTTTTTAAAAAAATTTATTCTTTTTTTTTTATCCGGATAATTAAACTAGCTAGTCGTAGCAAAGGATGAAAGGAGAAGTGAAGAAGGGATTTAACACAGTGCCTCGCCTTAAAAAATTATAAGAACATTTTATATTAGAGTGTTGGGAAAGATAGTTTAATTCTTTAATTTCAAATATAAGAAAAAATCATATGAAGTATTTATAGTTTTTACTATCTTTTATAAACTTGTATTTCTGTATCAATTATAAATCTATCCAAGAAAGAGAGAAAAAGCATTAAGAAAAATATTTCACTAATCCACAAAATTTTTCATTCTAAGAATTATAAAAATTAATCAATGTTATACTATTATTATGATATATTAAGTAAGTCTATGCTAAACATTTTATACATATGAATCATTTTCACTGAGATATCTGAAACATAATTTTTAAAAACGTAAATGGGTACAAGAGTCTTCAAACTATAATGAAAGCTTTAATTTATTTATAAAAAGAGATCTTGTTCTAATTAAGTTTTCACAGAGGCGGTGGTAGTAGCGGCGCAAGGGGGCAATTACCCCCCTGTCGGCAGCGTCTTGCCCCCCCCCCCCCCCTCCCCGTCGGCGAGAGATTCAGAGTTTCGTCGATAAAAGTGTTTACCACTTCAGGATGGTTGTAGAGAGCTGTACATTATCGAATATGATTATTTAAAAACTGCCTTGAAGTTAATATTTTGCAAACAGTCGAAATAACCAAGTAAAAATTAAAGTGTTTCGACCATATTTAGCAAAATAATCAATAGAGTAATAGAGGTAATAGAGGTCAATAATATGACGTATTTTGAGGACAATTTTTGATAGACCAACTAAGAACTGAATGCAGTAGATGTCGAAGATGTTAAGTTCGCAGATTTTCAGAAATCTGATTCAAATGTCGTTCATTCAGCTTATAATTTGTACTACTTTTGCCGTATAACTGACAAGCTAACAAGTGAATAAGATATCGACAAAATGATAGGCTCATTTTGTTGGCAATTTTTGATCGGCCGACTATGAACTCAATGCGGTGAGTGTCGAAGACGTTAAGTCTGCTGATTTTCAGACATTTGATTGAAATATCGTTCATTTAACTTATAATTTGCATTTATTTTGGCAATATATCCGATTGAATAAGATATCGTATTCTGCCGACAATCGTAAGGCGGCCGACTGTTAACTGAATGTGATGAATGTCGAGACTATACCTGTAGATTTTCAGACATTTGATTCAAATGTCGTTCAGCAAGCTTTTAATTTTCGCTATTTTAGGTAATATATAACCGACAAGATGACATGTGAATAAGACATAAAATATGTCGCGTTTTGCCAAAAAATTTTGATCGGTGGACTAAGACTTCAATACGATGGATGTCGACGACGTTAAATCCAAATACTCAGTCATCTGATTTAAATGTTATAATGTTCATTCAGCATATACTTTATATTATATTTAGCAGAATAATCAATAAGCTGTCAAATGAATAAGACGTCGCATTTTTCTAGACTAATCTTTTCCCTTTCGACTAAGATTTTATCATATTTAGATTATGGGGAAAAAAAAATATTTTCATTAGGCACTTCGATTACCTACCAGCGGAATTATTAGAGAAATTGAAGCATTTATACTATTCATAAATAGGACGATAAAGTTGTTTTCCATAATTCATTATTCAAATTTAAGTTCTAAAGTTAATCGTAGTCTTATTCATCTAATTGTTACTTCCTCGGTAGTGAATTGGTAAATTTATTTTATTCATTTCACAGTGAGAATTGCCTGACTAAAATCTAGTTAATGGTTAAACTAAATTTCATGAAACTCTCTCTCTCTCTCTCTCTTTTTTTTTTTTTTTTTTGACATGGTTGTGCATATGCATGCTAAAAAAAGTTACTTTATTGTAGCGAAATTATGTGGCTTCATTATAAATTACACAATTGCAAATTAAGTTTATTTACAGTAAAATATCTGTTTTCTTTCGCAATCTAATTTATCAAGCTATAATTATTACACTAAAGAGGTATTACCGATACAAATGACGACAAAAAAATATTTGTGATATGATGGCTTTTGAGCTACACTAAAAGAATTTAACAAAGCATGCACTAAATTTGTTAAATAAATTACTTCCTAAATTATTCAAACTTTGCATTCAATATTATGACAATGTAATCGGGAAATGTGTCGTTTTTTTTTTCTTTCAATTACTATTCGCAGCAAAAACTATATGATTTCAGATGTTTCTAAATTTTTAATTGACTTTATATAAAGATGTTTTGATAAAAGCATGACTAAAATTGTTATTCATAGAATATTCGTATATATAGCACATTAACCCTTTGTCATACGAATTTACTTAACTTCCTAATTAGATGGCAGATCTTATTTGGGATAATTATTGTTATTTTAATCCCTAGAATATTATAAGGGCATTTGAGGTAATGATGCGTTTTCAAGTGATTTTTGCATTTTAAATTACTTAATACTTTCCCTCAATTGCAGATTTAAAGTTAAAAATTTAGTAATTTCATAGCGAATCAGACTCGTCATTGTATTCGAAGGGGTTAAGAAAAGCCAATGCATGCAATTGAGGGGATAAAACTCACTTTTTGGGAGAAATATTGGCTTGCAATAACTTTAAATTAAAAAAGTACTTAACCATAAGAACGCATGACTAAAAATGAAGATAGAGGAATTCATATTCAAGTCTAATTGTTTCTTAATAAAATTCACTGGTTTTTAAAGCCTAAATATATATTGAAAAATAAATACATGGGGGATCTAATGTTTAAGCAGTCAATTTTTCATATCTTATATAAAATAGTAAGTTTGTACATATATTTACAAAATAATTTCTCCAGTATTCTTAAGAAACAATATCATTGTATCTTTTGCGCATTCTATATTGATCGTCTCTGAACTATAGTAAATTTTTTGTTGTATTAAATGTAATTTGTTATATTTTTGTTGCGCACTTATTATCCTCGGATTCGAAACACATCTGAATTTCCTACTCGTTGCTGCAATCCTGATTTAACAAATATTTTAGGTAGGGGGAATTACGCTAAAAAAATCGATTTTTGGTGAAAACATCGAATATTTTTTATTATTTTAGATTTCTGAAAAAGTTTCTTTTATAAAACTTTGTCTTTCTTTGAACATCTTTTTAAAAATAGCTTCTAATATAAAATAAGAGTATGCATTTGTTCATTTAGCATGACACGTCATTCTGGCGCAATCTGTGTTTCTATCTATATTCAGCAATCTAGAAAGGAATATAACATATTTTTTCTAATTTTAGACCTCAGAGAAATTAGATCTCAACAGTCTTATAAAGAAATAGATCAAATATTGACAATTTTTTTATGGTCATTAAAAGAAACTGAGAACATTTTTTTTTTTTACAAATACCTTTGTAAAGTTTTAACAATGAAAGAAAGGATCAGCATCTGAATAAAAAAGAAGCTACATAATATTTGATTTTTTTTAATTAAATGTAAAATTAAGTATTATTTTGAAGCCAAATTAGAGATATTGCGCTTGCCTCCCCCGGCGGGTTTGTCTTTCTCCCCCTCCCCGTCGGCAAATTTCTGCCGCCGCCTCTGCTTGTATCACGATGTAAACAAGCGTGTTTCGTTTGTTCTCCCCGTGTACGAATGATGCCATCCCGTAGACAAATAAACTGAATTGAAATTTCGAATTTCTCTTCTTTACGACGACACATCTGAATAATTATCTATAATCTTTTAAATACTGAAGATGAAAAAAGTAAATCATATTCGCTGTTTTTGGTATCTCATTAGGTCGAAAAGTCAGTCAACAAGAATTCGATGCCGACCTCTTGCACAAATTATGCTTTATCTCAAAAGTAAAAAGATGACTCTCATCCTTAATTAATTTCTTTTCATAGCAAAAATTTCATTTTACGAATTTCGGTGCTTAAGGGAAATTCTTTGAAGCTATACATTATTTCAAAGTTTGAGTCAACAGTCGCTATTACTAGATGGAGGCCTAGTAGTTGCAGAAAACGTGACGTCACTCCTAATCGTTTTTTTGTTTTGTTTACGAAGTTAGTTATATTAACGCCCCGTTTTAAGCAACACTAGGGCTATTTTGGGACGGACCTCTTAATTTTGAACCACGGTCAGATGACGAGGACGACACCTGAGCTGGCACCCCCCTCTCCACATTACGCCACACCAGCGGGAGGACGTCTGGCCTTGATGGATTTAACGTGCAGCAGACCCCCTTACACGATGGCTCTTCGGTGGAATCGGGTCTCGAACCTGAAACCCTACGGATCAAAAGCCGAGACCTTATCACCAGACCACTGTGGCCCATTTTTTTTTATACGAAAGAGAAGTCTTATGAACAACTTGATTGTTAAAAAATTATTCAACTCCACATTAAAAAAAATGCATTATTTATATATCATATAAACATTTCTTCCAGAATGCTTAGAATAATGCATAAATTCTGATATTAAAGATTTTCAAGTCCAATGTGTAGTCTACCAAATAGTCTACCCCGACATAAAAGTATTTTGTATTATTTCTTTAAAAAAGACTATCTTGTTTAACCTGAAATATGACACTGAAATACTGAATAATGAATGAAGGTTTTTACTAAAATAATGAAATATACTAATTTCTAGTAATATTATTAAGGATTATATATATGTGCTTGTGTTAACAATAACAATAATTTTCTAAAATTTATATATTAATTAACTTATGAAATTAAAAGAAATTTCCTATGAAAGAAAAAGTTTCATGTTGGTAGAATGAGACATCATTTTATTAATTGTATCACAATAAGTGCATTTCGAGACCAACAGGGGAATAACAGTTTTTTTTTATTATTATTATTAGTGATGCAAAATGCCTAATATAAATTTTTAAGAATTATAACATTTCACAACGTGTGAAGATTAAAAAATCAAATTTATTCCAATAGTTTGGTTCTTGAAGTGCCTGATTTTCTTAAAAATATTAATGGTATTATAGAAATGTGTTTTTTTAAACATTTGGACTGACGAATAAAAAAAATATATATTTGTCCTAAATGTGTTTTTTTTTTTTAACATTTGGACTGACGAATAAAAAATATATATATTTGTTTGCAGCATATGCTTGTTAGAGCAAGATTCTTGGAATTAATCAAAATTAAAATACTCACCTCCAAATAAAAATAACATTTTTCTTTTTGAACTTATGCTTACAAGGTATTTTCTTTGTAGTTAAATATAGTCTACTTTACTATCATGAAACGCTAGAAAACTTGTATTAATTAATGGGGTTTTTTGTTCAGACATTTCTAACAGCACCTGAAATTTAAAACACACACATTAAATCGTAATATTTCAGTTCATCATTCCTTTATTCACTGTTTTACAGATGTATCAATATTTTGCTCAATTTGTAGATAACAATAGTTATCGATCTTGAATTGTTGCATAAATTGGTCTAGAATGTAGGTCTGCAATAACATTCCATTTTCTTGGTGTATAGATCATTTTTGGGTGGTAAGATTGGTTTTTGAAGAGCCCATCGAGCCGAACGACCAGATAGTGATTAAATACTCATAAATCAATTCAAGAGTTGGTAGTCAGATGCAATTATTTTTTCTTGATTGTCCACACAGTCGCGAAACTTCTCAAACGCCCAAACTACTGCAAGAGCTTCTCCTTCGGTAGTTGAATAATTTCTTTTTGATGAGCTTAACAATCGACTTGCATCATAGAGTTGAAATAGTGATAGAGGGTGTGCAACCCTATTTTGGTGTAGAACAACATAAAATCGCGTTACCTCGGGAGAGAATTTGTATTTGTAACCGCATTCTCCATTATATTTCAATGGCAGATTATTTGTAGCTTTTAACTGTTAAATTTTAAAGCTTATTTAAGCCATGGTTAACTCTAAAATGTGCAAATGGATGCAAAGAAAACGCTTCTAAGGATAGCTCTATACCATTTCACAGCTATGTACAATCAACATATTCTATTTTATTCATTTTAAGTCAATTTAAAATTTTATAACTTGGATCACTCAGTGATTTTGATGTTATAAGTGAATAATATTTCATAGTTTGGTTTATTATTGTATTTAATTTAGCTAATTTGTTATTAAGCTTCATTTAAACTGATATAATTGCATTATATTTTGCTACTTGCTTTATTTTAATCCGAATGTGTTGCCCGCGCTTCACATGGATTTTTTCTCGCCAATGCAAGTGTATATATAAACAGTATTTACCGATTAATAACTGTGTATTTATTTTAATGCAAATAAAGTTCCTTATTATTTCCAATATGTTGTTGCTTTTTTACCATAAATATTCGAATTTTATTACACCGTGAATGATATTAAAGCATCATTGTGAATGAAATAGTGAAACTAAAATGTATGTTTTATTGAAAATGCTATATAGTAAAATTTCATAAAGGCGCCGGCGTTCTGGCATAGGGGTAGCGCGTCTTCCCCGTGATCTGGGCGTCCTGGGTTCGAGTCCCGGTTCGGGCATGGTTATTCTTCATCTATTATATCTGTGAGATGTGTGAATGTGCCTCCCTGTGAAAAGGGGTTGTGAAAGCGAATGTGATGCGCGAGTACCTAAGACGTACACTTGGCCCTAGTTGAAGCTACTAAAAAACAAGAGACGCTTCCTTGGCTTAAAATCGCTGACTTCGTCAGCGAGCTTGTCCAAGGCAAGTGCCTTTAGAAACAACAAGAACATTTCATAAAGGCAAATAATTGCATATTTTTATAAGTTTTAATTGGGATCTAAAAAGAAACTAGTGGATATTCTAGAAAATGCTATCTTTGCAGATAAAAGTTTTGCCTGAATGTCAACATTTATTTATAACTTGCGGTATGTACATACCGTAAAATCACCGTTTTAGTAAAAATTTCGAATTTCTTTATTATTTTTTATTAAAAGCGACACATTTAAGATTCCAAAAAGGATCTACTTTTGTTGTTGTTTCTTATGGCACTTGCCCCATACAAGCCCGCTGTTACGAAGACAGCGATTTAAGCTGGAGGGAGAGCGTCTCTTGTTTTTATAGTAGCGCCAACTAGGGCCAAGAGTACGACTTAGCTACTCACGCATCGCTCATTTGCTTGCACAACCCCTTTTTACGGGAGGGCACATTCACACATAGAACAACGGAAGAACAAGCATGCCTAAACCGGGACGCCCAAATCACGGGGAAGATGTGCTACCCCTATGTCAGGACGCCGGCATCTACTTTTGTTTCTGCGGTAGTTAGAAGCAGAATTATAAACCAAAAATGAAATTTTTTTAAGCTGATACTAATAAGGGGAAGGCATGAGGTTCAAAATTGAGCTCGGGATGAAATTTTGTATAAAGGTAGTATATATTTAGAACGGTCATTCATGAAAATATTAAGTCTCAATAGCCAGCCAATTCCGAGGAAATAGGCCTGAAACTTTCAACATAGCTTATGCACTAATAATGTGACATGGTGAACGAGCGATCGAATATTATAGTGGCTAAGGCTCTGGCACAGCATTCGGGTTCGGTCCTGCACTAGTATTTTTTGTTCTCATTCTAAATAATTTAACTGTCTTAATTAATACCTTTTTCACTTTTTATGCAAAAATAAATATTTATTTTCCTAATTCTTGGATTATGATTGAATTTTTAGGAAGAAAAATAATTATAAATACGAATGCATTTTTTTATAAATATTCTGAAAAAAAAACCCCTTTTATAATCTGTTTTTATAAAAGTTTTTTTTATCTGTTTGAGATAATGACAGAAAGTATTTAAACATGTAATGTAAAATTAAAAGACGCTTTTAGGTAAATAAGAGAAATAAAATGTTTACTTAAAGTAAAAAATAAATACTTTTAATTAATGCAAAACAAGAAATATAAAAAAAATTTAAAGTCAATTCCTACTTAGGTCAACAAATTTTTTTTTAGTTACTTTTTATAAAATAATTTCAATTAATATAAATATGTATATACATATGACAGAATCACAATATTAAGTGGCAAAAGAGAAAGCGAATTTCCTTGCGATTGTCTATTTTCTTTTCTATATATGGTGTTGGACTATTATTTTTGTTTGTTACTATTTATTCGCATTCTATTTGTTTTCGTTTCTAATTTATGAAGGTGATGGTGGTCTATAATTTCTCATTCTTCCATCTCTTGTAATGCTTCATTATTGCAAGGAACCTTTCCAGTGAGTTTCGAGCAGTCCAGTTCTTCAATTAATAGTCCATCTAATGATTTTACACGACTCAAGGCGACATATGCTTCACCTGCAGCGAAGAGCTTTCGTCCTAGTTATATTACTGCATAATCTACAATGCTACCTTGCATCTTATGTACTGTTGGTGCCCATGATAGTATTAATGGTAGCATTCTTCGTTCAGCAGTACCGTAGCTGCGTTTAGCGGGAAATTGCACTGATATTGACTCTATTCTAATCCAGTCTATTTGTTTAATTTATTGTGTTCATTCATTAATCAAATTTAATTAATGAATTAATATTTGAAAAAATGTATTAACATCAAGTGTCATCTACTACAAGTTTAAAAAATGTATCTGAAGTTGAGTGGATGAATAAAAACTATTTTATTAACGATTGAGAATTTGAACAAAATATATAAATATACTCTGGTGTGCAAAACTTAAGCAACATGTATGTTTTTTGCCCTAACTTCACGAGAAATCATCTGAGAGACATGAAATTCAGAAATGAGATACAGCATTTTGTTCTGAAAGAATGACGAAAGCATAGTTGCGCAGAAATGAATACAATGCATACAGTATGGAATCAAACAAAAAAGGCTTTATTGAACTCATAGTATCGTTACACATGACTGTCTGTCCAAGAGGAAGAACAGCAAGCAGATGTTCCTTAGTATGGGATATGCCCTCCCCTTACTGCAATGGTTGCTTCGCACCGTCTCCCCATACTCAGCACCAGATTGTCCAACAGTTCTTGAGGTAAGAGTGCCCATTCCTCAATCAGCATCTGTTTAAGTTGTCGGGTGTTCCCAGGAGGATGTAATCGTGCCGCAAGGCGTCTCCCCAAAGCATCCCACACATGTTCTATCGGATTTAAATCAGGGGAGCACGCCGGCCAATCCATTCGAGTGATATCTTCAATTTCCAGGAGCTCCTCAATAGCATGAGTCCTGTGTGGTCGTGCATTGTCATCCATAAAAACGAAGTCTGATCCAATGGCACCTCGGAACAGACGCACATGGGGAAGGATCACCTCCTGACAATAGCGATCTCCAGTTACAGAACCTCTGTCGAAAACGTGGAGCTCAGTCCGCCCGTTCATCATCATGCCTCCCCAGACGACAACTCCAGGACCACCGAAAAAGTCTCTTTCCGTGATGTTACTGGGATGAAACCGTGTCCCGACCTCTCTCCAAATCAACTGGCATTGGGAATCGCTTGTGGCACTAAAACGACTCTCATCTGTAAAGAGGACACGACTCCATTGATGAGATGTCCAGTTTTTGTGCTCCCTGCACCATTCTAAACGGTGCCGCCGGTGGGAAACTGTCAAAGGGATGCAGCGTTCAGGACGGCGGGCGAATAGGCCACCTTTGTGAAGGCGTCTGGACACAGTAAAACGCGACACTTGTCTCCCCGTTGCTGCACACAGTTGCTGAGCAATGGCGCTTGTTGACTGGTTTCGCGTTCTTTTCGCCTGCAGGACGATATATCGGTCATCCACTGCAGTTGTTTTCCTGGGGAGCCACCACCAACCTTTCTCACAGCTGTACCTGTGGTTTGGAAGGCTTTCCAAGAGCGCGAAACGATACTTTTGTTAATTTCGAACTCTTCAGCTACACTGGTCACAATACGCCCTTCCTCCAGCTTTCCGATCATTCTTCCACGTGTGAAATCGTCCAGGTGATTTCTGCTAGCCATATTTCACGAATTAACTCATGTGCACTTGCAGCGAATGACTTTAATTGCGTCTCCGTCCTTCCTTTTATTGTAGTGTTGAGCTGCGCGCGCCTTCCGCACGTGTTTTGCGTACTCTCACGTCGCCTGTGACGTTTTGTTCCTGATATTTGCATACACATGACCTTTCTCTTGAATTACGTGTTCATTGTACTGATCGCAAGAACTCTTTTTCTGCAATTTCATGGCTATCTGCTTAAAATTTGAATTGTTGCTTAAGTTTTGCACACCAGTGTATATAGAGAGAGTGTGAATTAATAGTAGGAATTGAAAAACAAAGTAAAAATACTAAACATGGTTTAAATCAACAAACTCAGCTACTGATGTTATGAAAAAGAAAACATTATTATCGAAACCATTTTGCTTCGTTTTCTAAAGAATAATAATCTCAAAACAAGGAGAGAGAAAAAAACCCATTACAAGTAATGTTAACCGGAAACGAAAACCGACCGGACCCAATGCCGGGAAGCAAAAGTTGCTCGATAGTTTCTGAGTATGAAAATATTTGCGATAGGGCGCCGAAAAAGTTATCCTTAAGTCACGTGATTTATGTTGGGCACGCTTCGATAAGAAACAAGCGACTAGCTCCCTCCATTTATATCTCAGCTCTATGACTTGTATACTCAACTACATGTTTTTCAAGGCTTTCTCTTGGGATAAGGAGTGCTCCTATAGCGTAATTACTGGCATTTGTTCTAATAATGAACGGTTTTGATACATGAGGTTGAGATAACTCAGATGGTGAAATCAACCTTCACTTTAACTCTTCAAACGCATTCTGTTCCGTTTCAGCTCATGTCCACTATTTATTCTTTTTTGATAAGTCACTAAGGTCCTAGCAATTTCGGAAAAACGGGGGACATTTTTCGGGACCAAGAATAAGTTTGTTAGAAGGACTGAAATTCCTTAACATATGTTGGCCTAAGAATTTTCTGAATAGAAAATACTTTGTCAGTATCTACTGCTACACCTTCTTCTATAATTCAGTTATCTAGATACTTTAGTCTGCCACAATCAAAATGGCATTCGCTTTTGTTAGTATTTAGTTTAAAGACAGAAAGTTTTACAAACACTTTTCAAAAATCTGATAAATGTTCATCAAACGTTTCTGATAACACTATGATATTGCCAAGGAATAATCATGCAAATACATCTTTTAATTCTGTCTTAAATTTATCGAAAAGACGTTGAAAAGTTGCTGGAGCGTTGCGCAAACCAAATAGTAACAGTAAAAATTTGAAAGTATCAAATGGACAAATAAAGGCAATCTTTCATATGTACTTTTCATCTTTTCCTTGATGATAACCTAATCTTAGATAAATAGTAGACAAATATTTCGTTGATTGATTGAATAAGTTTTGGACTAAGAACTCTACTGCATTAAGATTTGCATTATTTCTTTTTCATTATCATTGTTTTAACAACTAGATTGGCCATATTCCCAAAGTGAACATGAGATATGAAAAAATGGCTGCATTTATTTAAGGCTTAAGGGATATTTTTCTATTTTTGGGGAAATATCAGCAATATACTGAATGGATAGTTCAACATGAAAAATGTCGAAACTTTCATGAATGGCTAAGTGGCGAATGAGGTAGAATTGAATTTTTGGAATTACTTTCCGTTCTGTGGAAATTGTATTAAACGGATAGAATCAGTGCGTCATACCTCTTTCTACACTATCTAAATCAACGAATCTCCGAGTGAGCTTTTGATGTTGTACTGGTAAAGTTGCATCTGCAAGTCAACAGCATAAAACAATATGCAAGGTGAAATAATTTACACAATAGTAGATTAACTTCATAATTGCTCTACTTTTTTATTATCTAATTAGATGACATCTCACCTTTCGAAAATGCGCTGTCTTACTGAATCAATTAAGAATCCACGGAATACTTAAGATGCTTGTGAATTATGTGTAATTTTTGTGTCCAATTTTGACATATTTGAATGATTTAATTTCCCTCATAAGTTTGAGAAGTCATGATTTGGTCATTAAGAGGATGAAAAACAGATGCCCCTTGGTCAAGAAAATGAGAAAGATTAGTTTAATAATTTTTTTCGTGTTTATATTTCTCATCAATTCGCAAATCTTCCATAGTATAGCAACACGAAGGAAAAAGAAAAAGGATTTTGTTTTAACTCACGTTAATGTACATACAGGTAATTTTCAAACAAAGCGGGATATCTGATACAAATCTAAAGAATTTACCTTCACCAAGATTAATGAATGATCAGGACCTCAAATATCCATACTCTGTTGCTATTCAAAAGTTATTTGTTAATTTTGGATTAAAAAAAATATTTATCTATAATTTGTAAGCATGGCCTTCGAGACACAAAATTGTTATATATAGTGAAATAACACTGGAATCATTCTTTTCAAAAAGTAAATGTAGGAAATGTTTCATATTTTATGAGCACGATATACCAATCACTCTGTATAAAAGCTGTTTTGAAAACTTATCGCATAGTATAAAAACATATCACATATAATTTAAAGATTGCCCGGTTTAGTAAATCCAGATAAATAACGCGATGACTTAGTTGTGGGATGATCTCGCTTTAGAATAATATATAACTTTTGTTTGAAATGGTGGCTGCTATTCAAGTATTTAATTAGTCTCTTCTGTAAATAATCACAAACCTGCCGGAATATATTCCACTAAAATAAAGATTTTGAAAGGAATTGTGAAAAAGAAGAAAAATAATTTTAATAAAATTTGCAACCCTTTCATTCTTTGGTTTTCTCTCCTATCAAAGTGGGAACTGGCACTCCTTCGGATTCGATAATGTGCCGTTCGACTGATTGAACTAAGAAAACATACAATATTTGACATTTTTGTGAATTATGTTCAATTTTTGTATCGAATTAATATAATTTGTCTTTAAATAATTTCATTTTACCTTATATTTATAAAAAGTGATATTTTAATAGATGTGAAGACCTGTCATGATTTAAAACACACTTTTAATCCCATAACAAAAAAAAAGCTTTTATTTTAATTATTTTACACTTTATTCCTTTAATTTATAAACTTTTGGAACCTTGAAATAAATATTTACTAGTTTGTATTCGCGCTATTAAATCAAAGCTCAATTAATCTACTGATTAACTTTATAATAAGTTCTGAAAATATAAAAAAATACAGTCAATGGGAACTAATTCCTGAGAAAGTATTGTAACACATCAGGAAGTGAAAGAAAAATGAATTACGACATTCAACCTTTACAAATATGAAACAAACCAATTAAAATAAAAGTGTTAAAAATCTATTTCATTACAATATATATATATATATATATATTCAAACTTTTGAAATAATAACCCTAATACTGCTCGAATGGACGATTAGAGAGAATTATATTTATATGAAGCATAACCTTTTAATTGTTGTATTATTTCAAATGAGCGTTGCCATTCCTTCTAATGAAAATATTAAATGCATTTACTATACAATTTATCGTGGTTATAATTAAAACGAAAAGTTAACATACGTTAATTCATACAAAAAAAAAAAACGAGTTTCCATTAAAAGGGCATGATTGAATTTTGAGTTAGTGCAAAAACCATTTTCTGCAATTAATAGCTTCTCATTTTAATATGACCAAAAGTTTCTGCTGTCATTAGCAGAAAAGATAATTTAGGATATTTCAAGAATGTTTCCATTAAATATATCTGCAATATTTGTGTCATACTACGTAGGCATATTTAGTTTTCATCTCACGTCTTAAATAACATCAATATGTAAAAGTATCGAAGAAAGGTGAAAGAGGAAGGCATCTGATTTTATTGAGAATTTTTCACACTACATTTAAAGTAAAGGAAAAGATTATTATTATTATTATTTATCTTTATAAAAGCGGAAAAATTAGAAGATACCAGCAGTTTATTTTTTAAAAACTTTTCAGTAAATTTTTTATAAAAACGCCATAACTTAACACATTAACATGTGTGAATGTTAATGTCAGGTGTTCATTGTGTTGAAAACTGACATGAACGTCCTAGGCTTCAATTATTCAATTTGATTTGCAATACTGGCGCTTGTTTATACGAATTGCAGCTTATAAAAATATTTATTATCCGCGACAGGTGGCGGCAGCAATTTTCCTACGCGGCAGTAAGATATATACGACTTCAATTATTCAATTTAATTTAATTTGAAATATTAACGCTTATTTATACGAGTTGTAGCTCATAAAAATGTTTATTATCCTTCAGAGGCGGTGAAAGCAATTTTACGACTTGGAAGTAAAATATATTCGAAGAGAGGGGGCAAATAATATTTCTCAAAGTTAGCTTCCTGATATCATATAATAATCAGTTTTGCATTTTAAAAGTAATTAGCGTATGTATTTAAAATACAAGTTAATTATAATAAGTAATAATTATTAAGTAATTATTTGGACTATATATAAAATAATTATATTAAATATGCTTACAAATAATTTTGAAATCGATTCAGTAAGAAATTTCTGATGGAAAGAAGAGCAATAAAAGGAAATGTGGAATTTAGCGCATAAATATAATAAATAAAATATACCACTCTGATATTGTAAATAAATTTGAAATATTATATTAAAATCTCATAACAAAATAAAGTAATTGTTGAAAATACATAAAATAATTATTAACTTATTAAACTAACAGGTATATATATAATTAATACAATATTTATCCCATTCATACAATAATTTTAATGTAACTGTATCCTACTGTTAGGATATAATATATCAAATATTTTTATATTCTTATCCAATTCCA
Source organism: Argiope aurantia (assembly GCA_026543865.1). Lineage (NCBI taxonomy): Eukaryota > Metazoa > Arthropoda > Arachnida > Araneae > Araneidae > Argiope > Argiope aurantia. The sequence continues at coordinate 66,644 of JAPMOR010060187.1, forward strand.
ATCTTATATTATTAATCTTATCCAATTTGATAATCTATTTTGTGTGTGTGTGTGTGTGTGAATTCTTAATATTATTAAGCTTTTTATCGTTTTCTCTAGCACAGAAGTTCGCAAGCAGTTTTTTCACCACGCACAGCTTACTGAAACTCCTTTCACACGCACATGTAGAAATAGGAATAATAGAGGCAATAAATAAATATTTCGTTTTAAATAAATTTTATATTATTATTTATATATAATGTAAATAATTAAAAAAGACAATTTTTTTAAATTTAAAAATGGAATCAATTTTATTTTTGTGTAAAAAAAAAATTCGGAAGTTACTGCAAAAAAACGCTAAAATTTATCTTTATTTTTAATTAACTAGAATTCTAATTAATTTTTTTAAAATTAGCTCCGAGGAGCACTTTCTCATCCTCTAAGATCTACATAAGCAAAATTTGGTAGTTGTAGATCAATCTGTTCTGTAGAGCACCAAAACACACACATTCATTTTTATTAGTAGTAAAGAAGATGAATCAGATTCTGTTTTAAGTATGCTTTAAAAACCTTTTGAAGTTTTCTTACAATTAAGTATAACTTAAATGTCAGAAATGCTAAAAAACTTTTTCATTGAGCCCGTTTTTAAGTAACTTTTGCATGAAATTTTTTTTATATTGCAGTTGAAAGTCTCTGTTCCAGATTAAAATTCAAATTTCAATTAAGAAGACAGGGAAAAAAAATTAATGGTGTAATGAACAGAATGATATAAGACTTCTGAAATAGTACATGTTACATGTGTATCAAAATTTAAAAATAATTTAGTGAATAAATCATTAAGAAGAGGCAATGTAAAATATTTCATTGAAAATTTTAGTAATAATCAATTTTTGCCAACTAACTGGTTGTCAATGACAGCGAGTAACAAATAAATGAATAACATAATCAGTAAGGAGGAAAGCGAATTTAAAACATGGTTAAAAATTGCATGAAACAAAATGATATCATTAAACTATTCAAAAAGTAAATTTATTTGAAGAAACGAATAAAGAAAAGTATTAGATTAAAAAACTATTAAAACAATGCAAATGAACTATATTTTATTACAACAAAAGTAAGTTTTATATTGGAAAATTAAAAAAAGATTTTGCACTCATGTTTCAAACAGAAAAACAACATTAGGATATACTAATTATATAGATCACTGAAATTGATTTGATTTTCATTATGATATAGAAAAAACTAAGAAAATTATGCATTAAACATTATAAAAAAAGGAATCCAATATCAAGAATGAAATAGCATAACTAAAATGGTACCATTAGAAATATTGATGAGCACTTAATGTATTCTAGTTGCAATAACTTTAAAAGTTGCAGCACTTGTATAGCAAGCATATTAAAGATTTTAGTATCAAACAGACTTCATGATCAAACATATGACAACATTTATGAACTTTTGAAAGTCGTCTGCACCATATCAGCCTCTCAAGTGCACAATGAAAGGACACTTTCAAAATTGAAGATCGTTAAGAATAGATTAAGAAATTGATTATCTGAGGAGTACTTGGAATTCAACTTATTGCTTTCAAATGAAAGGGAGTAATACGATGATTTGGATGCAGAAATAATCATTGATAGATTTTCACAGTCAATTATGGAATTAAAATGATTGTTGACTTTAAAGGAGTGAACCGCAGTTAATATATTTCGATATTTTTGAATTGTTAATCTTTAACAAAGGGAAGTATTCTTTAAAAAAATATTTCAAAATAACAATGCATTCCTTAAATATTTGAAGGCTATATATCTATCAAAACAAATTTAAAATTCAATACTAATTTGCATTCATATTTAATATTCCTTACATATATATAATACTTATATGCTGTAATCTATACTTATATAAAGCTCAATGTGTGTGCGTGTGTGTTGGCGCTCTACAGGCCAGATCGTTCGACCTACAGCTACCAAATTTGGCACATGCATATCTTGGAGGTCGGAAATGTGCACCTGGGGTCCCTTTTTTTAAACTTTTTAATGAGAATTTTAATTATTAATTAAACCTAACTTTCCCGCCAAAAATTTTTTTCATTTCCCCAATGCCAAATGAGTAAGGCTTCAGTTTTTTTCCCCACGCTAGCGAGGATAGGCTTAACATATTTTGCCGCTTTCAAACGATTCTATTTATTTTCTTAGTGTATGATGCATTTAAAATTAAATATTGTAAATTAATCGATCTTTCAGATTCATTCTTAAGTACTTTTGAATTAAAATAAAACAGAATAAAGGAAATGAAAATTTTCTAATCTGGACAGCGTTACTCCAACTGGCGTGGAAAATTCACACATTTGCGTTACCATAACTGGCGTTGAAAATTCACGCATGCGCGTTGTGTTCTGATTGTAGACAAATATATTTTCAACGGATACGGACTTAGTTTTGAAGACTTAACACGTTTCCGACCGATTATTTCAAACGATTCTGTTTATATTCTTAGAGATTCATACATTTAAAATTAAACATTGTTAATTAATAGATCTGTTCATGATGAATCTGAGAAAATTTTATATAAAACTTCTTGAGATATTACAGTATTAATATTTAAAAAAATGCTTCGTTTCAGTGAAAAAAATGTTCTTATATAAATTGCAATTTAACCATTTTCACTTTAATTTAAAGAATAAATTCTACGGGAGCTAACAGAAAATTAGAGAGATACGTATTACGTTATGGCTGAAGGCCTTTATAATATTTTGAATGAATTATATGACTATCAAAATTTGAAGCTTTAAAATATTTTGATGAAGAAGCTATTAAAATAGGAGTTACATAAAATATATAATTATTAAAGTTTTAACGAGCATTAAGATTGGCGAACCAGATGGTCGCCAAAGGCGGCTAGTTAGCAATATATCTAACATCTTTTAAACAGGGGGGGAAAGTATGCTTATTGAATTATATATATATATATATATATATATATATATATATATATATATATATGTGTGTGTGTGTGTGTGTTTTCTAGCAGTTATGTGGTTGAAGAGATCACACTTTTGGATTTTTAAAACTCAATTTATTCCATCATGGGTGACAATTTGCATAGAAAGAATAAGTGGTCATAAATACATCCGTCTACATTGCGTCAGAAGAACAGAACAGCAAAAGAGAACAACATTTTTCACTCAGCGATTTTATACTATGAGATTCTGATAGGGATTTCTTTGACATGTGCTGATTGAGATAAGGGAATTTTTGGTATCTTTAAAAGAAGATTGCAAGCATTAAGGAATTTTAACCCTACATTCGGAGTGTGAGAACTTGCAGAAGTAAACATTTTTATAAAACATGTGTAGCATTAATTAAATAAAAAAGCTGGAATTAGATTAGGAAGTAATAGAACATTTTAAAATGAAGTTAATATGGGCTAAATTAATATATAAATTTGGAAATTAAAAGGATATAAATTAGATTTTAAAATATCAATACAATTCCCCCACCCCACCACAAGACATGGAAGTGCACTGTGGCCCTTTGACACTCAACCATAACTTACAGACTTATCCAAATCAGAGGTTAACATTTAAAGGCATATTTAAAATGACAACTAAATTTTCATTAACTTTACATTAATACACAAATCATTTTCAACAAGGATAATAGAAATATTAAGAGATTAGTATTTATATTTGCAAAGATAATATGTAAACTTAAATCGTCAATAAAAATTACAAAATATTAATAAATTAACTGATATCATTCACAGATGTATTCCAGCCATTTTTCTGTAAAAGCTCAACTGATGAATTTAATTTGGTGAGGATAATCTATGGACTTGATTACAATATTCTTAAATGCTAGAAAATTTGACTCAATAAAATTACTTCATTAGAAATGTAATATTTACAAATTAAATAAAATATCAATATTATTATGACTTCACCCAAATGAAATAATTGGAACAGAAACTAATGAACACAAGATTTAAAAATTTCATGAAAAACTCTTGGAAATGGATATAATAAATGCAAGATTCAACGATCTCATATAAAACACCTATAAATGGAAGTAATAAATGTGACATTTAAAATACTCTTATAATAAATATTGATAGTGAAATAAATAGTATCAAAAATATTTGGGTATTTGTATATTTGATAAAACAAAACATTCATAGTCGGAAACTTGGGAGCATTTTGATACAAGAGATAACAGAGGGTAGCTTAATTACAAACAGACGTATAAAAAATTTCCCCTAACGTATGTTCTCCTATATGCTGATTATCATGTGCCATTAGGAAGAATTATATCCTTGAATTATTATTTTTTTCATCATTTACAAGGTTTGTATGCACACTCAAACATAAAAGTATATTGACACAATAGATAACAGAGGATAGTTTAATTATAACCAGAGGTATAGAAAAAATTTCCTCCGAAGTATTACTAATTTTCTCTTATTATAATATGACATAAATTTTTATTTACTTTTAACTTGAGGTTAGATAGATCTAATTTATTTGGGTAAGTCAACTTCCTTCTCTTAATAGCATTAAGTTATATTTCAAGTGCAACACATTTTAATACTATGCATAAACTTAAATAACAGATTTGATAAAAGATGTAAAAATTCACAATATTTTAAATAATATTTTTTAAAGTTTATTTGCAATTGGATTACAATTTGAATATGCAATCCAAAATAAAATAAAAAAATAAATAATATAAATTTTAAGTTGCTGTAAGGAGTGATGATGTTATTCATGAATTCACTTATAATCTTTCATTTGTTGTGTAAGGAACTTAAGCTGGATAGATATTTTTCTTCCCTTGAACACTTTAATTGTTTGATGTAACACAATCAAGGAAGGCAAAAAGTTTGGGTACTAGCATGTAGAGCAACACATTTAAACTTTAACATGCAAGGAACGGTGATTATGATAATGAGAATGGAACACATAAAACATCGATATATGGGCGGATCCTTTGGCAAAGATCTTGAGAGTGAATAGAACTTCTGAGAAATGATAATAAAAAGATCACACACAAAGAAAGAATGTAGTGGAGCAGAAAAAATGCATGGTAATTTGAGTTATGTACGGCAAAGGGTACTCCATCGGCGAACTATCTGCAAAAACATTTCATTACAAACATTTTCGAGAGTTAGTTTCAGTACTTCTCATTATATATAAATTCAAATTTAAAAAATTTAAATTTGAAGCTTAAAAACACTTTCTTGAAGCAACCATTAAGATCAAGTTACATAGAATATTTAGTTAAAAATTTTTAGTAACCAGCTGGACACCAAAGTTGTTTATTATATATTATATATATAATTGAAATGCGGTAAACATATCATTATTTATGAAAAGCAAACATACTGCAGTACTCACCTCTGTTTATAGAATATTGTGTAGTAAAGAACAATAAAATTTTCTTTAATATCAAAAGCTATGGTTTGACATAAAATGGCAATTCAAATATGCTTAGAAGTAATAATTTTTTATAATTTTAAAAAAATTCTTTTAAGGTCAAATTCACCATTGTCGCAGATCAATGTAAGAAGGCTATAAAATAACAAAAATTAGGCATGGAGAAAAGATAAATAATAATACAATAACAAAAGACAAAATAAGAAAAGATTCAAGTATGTTTCCCTGTCGTATCATTAAGCCTAAAATCTAGGTACTGAGTCTTGAATATTTGATTAAATATCACAAAAGACTTGCATATCAAGGCTTTTGATGTTTAATTTTAATAATAGATTACATTAATATGGATTATAAAACTTGCACCATGCTAAAAATATTTCCAAAATGAATAAAGAAACCAAAAAAAATTCTAAATATATGTTTATTGATATGCACAATGGTATTTTTCAACTCATATGTTACATTTTACTCTATGGAAATTATTTATTTGCATATTGTCTGAATTGTATTTGCTGTACTTCTGTTTTTAGCAGAAGTTGATATTAATACATCTATATGTGTTATTAAATCATGTATAAATTCATGGACTACTATTTGACAACAAAGAGCCTTTAGGTTGCTTTATCTTGACATTGTTACTCACTTAGAATACAATTTAATCTCTTAAAAAAGCTAAGAAAAATCTAGAGATTTAACATTTCTCCAATGGAATATAATATGTTGTAAAATTTCAGAGATGCAACTCCAAGAAGACTAGAAATAGGCACCAAATTACAGATTTAAAACATTATTCATCCGAAACCCTTTGATTAGTAATTAATAACAACTGAGGGCCTTAAGGAGTTGAATATAAAATTCATACAACATAAAAATATATCCTTCTGTTGTTTAATATTAAATATAAATCCTTCTGTCTTTTTTTTTTCTACCTTTAAAACAGATGAAATGAATATATGTGTAACCTGTTAATAGTTAAAAATCTTTTCTCTGAAGAACCATTTCAAATTTCAATACAGTTCAATTTGTTGTTCTTTTATTGTTTTAATTAGAAACATTTCAGAGGGTCCGATTTTAATGCATCTCTTTCGAAAAATGCTAAATCAACTACATTACATGATACAATAAGGGATTTCTACCTTTTGAACAGTTCCCAGTGCCACAGAAGGATGCTAATATTAGACAATGCTTAATAAAATAGTCTATTCAAGATTTGTATTCCCATTTTTATTATAACACATTATATATCGTAAACAGATTATCTGTATTAATAAATATATATTTCTATCATCAAAAAATATAAGGTGCAATGATTTTAAAACAAATTCTAAATAGTTTTCTGATGAAATAAAATACACCGAAAGTGTAAAATTACATAACATATAAAAATATTCTATATAATAAGGAATTCTACATTGATGTTTTTACAGTGATTGAAAGTTTAGAAATTTAAACTACAATTCACACAGCATGATAGAAATAATCGTTTGATTAATGGTACAAAGCATAAAAAAAATCAATTTACAAGTAGGAAAAAAGTATTATTAAACTTTTATAATGACACTCTTTAGGCGACACTCCGGCAATATGTAATAAAAGGAAATACTGCCAGTATGATTATTCAAGTTTTTAGAATATAAAATAAGTATATAATTAAGATCCTGTTAATTAGATTTAAAAAAAAATTTGCATATATATCTTTAAAATGAAGTACACTGATATTTAATATTTTCTATCAGAACAAACTATATTTTTATAAAACTCCAATATATGTAATAGTTTCTTTATTTTCACAACCCTTCCTTTGATTTTAACTCTATATATAAATATTTTAACAATAGAACAATTTGTTTTGTGTATGTAACTATCTTTATCACATAATTTTTTTTCAAGTAAAAAAAAAAAAGAAAGAAAGAAAGTTTTGCCTACTGAACAAAAAGAAGAAAAAAATCAAATCTTGTGTACTAATGAAGAAAAACAAGTCCCTGATAAGTGTCAATGATTAGTTTCCACAAATGGGGTTGAGTATAAAAAAAGAAAATTAGAAAGGAAAAGAAATTTATAAAGTTCTCATAATTAGCAATTAGTTGAGAAGATATTGGTGATTATAAGGAATTAAAAATATTCCAGAATACTCCGTCTGAAGGAGTAATGAAATCAAGGCTCTTTTGATTGCTCTGAAAGCAAATTTTGTTCTTGATTTCTGATAACAACATGAAAGTAAAATATTTGCAAGAAGATTTTACTTTAATTTTAAAAGAGACCATGAAAATTTCTTGATACGTATTTGCCATCAAGACATCTGTAAGCAAGAGGAATAGAATATATGCAATAAAATTCACAATATAAAAAATTTTAGAAGAAAAAATAAGCATAACAATGAATGACAACTTCTGTTTATGTATTTACTATATTCAACATAGAAACATCTGCTCAAGAATTGTATCATATATCATTATAAACCAATACAAAACAGATATTTAGAAGAAAAAAAAAGCAGAATATAATAATATATATTTATTGACAGTACAAAACTGCATGTTTTACTACAAGCAAAGTTTGAGAACAATATCATGATTAGATTAAATATATCTATTTGCTTTTTTGCATCGAACTGTCCAAAATAATAATTTTTTGAACTCTAAAAGAACTTTCTGGAAAAATATTAAACAAGCAAAGATTACGAATAAACATTTGGTTACCATTTGTGTAAAAGATTTCAAATGAACTTTGTGATGACTAGTCACTAAAGGTTTCACATGAGCCTAATGATTTCACAAATAATTATTTATATTTAGAAATTTTGAAGCATTTACAAATTTAAAAAAAAAAAATGTGCGAAAGGAATATTTGATCCTATTAAAGGGTTGTTACATAGTGATAATTGCTTACCTCAATGCGAACCACAACAATTAAATTTAATAATTTAACAATTCTTCATAATATATACAGATAATAAAATAATATAGCACAATAACGTGAAGAATCGTTTACCGCTTTCAGAAATCGACGACGCCATCTCCTGCAAAGCTCTGCAATGGACTTGCATACCACAATAGTATTACTAAAAAGCTACAAAGGAAATAATAATAATAAATGGGCAAATTTTCACACTATATCCCAAAAATGTACATAGCTGCTATAAATTTCTAATTCACTAAACATATAAACACAAAATTACAAATGAAAGATGTAAATAATAATACAATTTGGATTTGTTTATAAATCTTATCTCAAACAAGAATATGAGAATAAGGAACTCTGTAACAAAATTTAGATACTTTGACAAGCGCGAGAATTGTTAATAAAATTTTCAAGATTCATTATTTTGGTTAGGAATTTCATATTTCGAGTCAGAAACAAGTGTTTAAATACAGTCTTCGGAGTTTCCTTCCGCATGTGCGCGAAAACCTGGAGGAACTCATCAGATATGTAATAGACGCCCAATTAGCATACTGAAATGATGGAAGTACGGATGCTCTAGTACGACAGTTTGATGCTCTAGGATGACACTTTCCAAAATGTAATGATAAGATATGTATATATTTTCTCCTATTCTATCAACCAATCAAAAGAATTTTATCGAGAAGTTATGCCAGGACTAAGGAGGTTTTCTATCCCTACTCACTAAGGGCATAGGTTTGCCACAATAATGCTTAGGGTATGCTGTTTTTTGCATTTTATCTATTTCTTAACTGTTGTCAATTTTTAAATTTTTCGAAAAAAACTTATTTGACTCAAGAATCGGCAAGAAAGACTTCAGATTTTCTGCATTTGTCACGGAGAACAGATTATTGAAAGAGCCTATCTTTTAAATTCGTTATTTATGAGATCAAAACAGGGAAAAGCACTTCTTATTTAGACTAATAAGTTCTGAAATAAACAGCAAGAATAGAAAATGCAATGATTCATATATCTTCAAATTAAGTTAATGATTCTTAGGATCTAACTGCCTATTTCAAATTACTGTGCAATTTGACCAATATCATTTTTATGGTTTTTTTTTTTTTTACATCAATGCCTCACTTTAAAAGCAAGAATTATAGTTTGAAAATTCAATGAATATTTTATTCATTCTCAATATTTCTAAATTAAAAATATTTATTTATTGGATGACTTACAAATTTAAAAATTATTCATCAGATGCCTAAATTATGATATTTTATCAGCATTTTCAAGTTTTATTGCCTGAATACGTATATTGATTTTGTAATAGCATCTATAGAAAAAGATGTTTTTTTCGTTATAGTTGAATAGCAAAACTGAATTATTTCATTAAATTTTTTGCTGATGATCAGAGATATCTGATGTCTCAATGGCTGCTTAAATTCATTTACAGATGAAAAATTAAATCATCTTTGGAAATTAGTATCTTAAGAAGCCTTTTTTTTATTCGAAATCTTCTTAGAATACTCCTTTTACATATAACTAGATTTTAAATTATTAAATTATAGAAGTGAAAATTATTGAACATAAACTGCTCGTTAAACAAAAAGAATGTAAGGAAAACATGTTATATAAAAAAATTTTGATGTCTGAGTGAAAAAAAAAAAAATAGTGATGATTTATATACAATATGAAACTCACAGATAATAATTTTGTTTCATCAGTAGAGTTCCCTAGCTAACATGCATGATTTTTAATGAGTTGATAATTCATAAGAAAGAGCATCTAAATATTTAGCTTGTTTTTTTTCTCCCATATCCCCATGTCTTTCAAAATTTCGGTATGAAGTTTAAATTGATACCGTTCATTGATTTTCAATGCTGATACCTATAAATAGAGAACCTGTATTATTTCTTAGAAATAAATAAACGTATTTTGTTTTAGTCTAATACTCATTAAACGTTAAATTCAATTTATAAAAAAAAAACCCTCTGTAGCAAAGAAATATTAACACATTATTTATTTGATCACAAGTGAGTACTTCTTAATCATTACTTATTGCAGACTGATTCATAGGCTTTGCAATGCAAATAGATCAACCACTGAAAGCCGCAGGCAACTTTATATCTTGTTTTCCAAAAAGATATCCCTTCCTTTTTTGAATGATTATTTTTAATTACTTGAGATGAATTGTAATTTTTTGTCATTTCGGTTATAATAAATTTTTATCTTTAATTTATTTTAATAAATTACACAATTGGAAAAATAAATGGTACTTTATTCAATAATTTTATGTTTTGTATTATAGGAAATTAATCATATAAGTAAAAAAAACCCTGATTAGAATGATCTTTTGATTTTAGTCAAAGTTTTTTTAAAAATAAGTTTGAATTTTTTTCTTCTTCAGAAGAAGATATATTTGGAAAAAACAAGGAATTGAAATTTGTTTTAACATTTGGAACTTCAACAACTGCTGTGTCGATTTTCGATATACAGAGGGAAAATAATTGATATTTCTGAAATCTCATTTTGTCGGTATGAGTTAAAAAGAAATTCGATTTATTGTTATTACAACGATCAATAATGGCTTTCGGTGAATCGCTATACAATGATTGATTTGCAAAATTAATTTTCGTTTTCAGTGTTTATAGGTATATTTACTGGAATATTTATCATTGATGCGCATGTAGAGTTTTTACAATTGTATATTTTACTGTTGCATTGCTCATTTAAAATCCCTTTGATTTTAATTATCTTTTAAGAAACCGATATGAAATTATATGTTTTGAAATAAAATCATTAAAAAAACGAAGAAATCTGGTTAAAAGTTGTGTGTGTGTCCGCATGTAATGATTTATATCTATTTAATTCAACATATTTCGTGGATATCAATATAGAATTGGCTGCCGAAGAGCACCGACGTTCTTACACGTCTTGCGGTGACTGAAAATTGATATTTCTTCGCATAATTTAAATCCTAACTTTTGCCAAATTTTCATTTAAAATTAGCCCATATTATTTTATTCTAAAGTTACTTCTAATTTCCGGATCGAAATCCCACTTTTTTATTGAATTATTTCTAATGTGCGCTTAAAAAAATGTTGTCATTTTTGCTTCTTATATTCCAAGCGAAAGGATAAAAATCCGTAACGTCTACAGCATGACATCAAAAATATCAAAGCATCGCTTTCTTAAATCGACAAGTGTCAAAGAAATCCTTTCCAAAATCTCTTAGTAAAAGCAGCAGGGGAAAATTTTCAAACACTTTCCTATTGTGTCCAGAGGCGTCGGCAACAGGGTGCAATTGCTCCCCTGTCGAGAGCCTCTTTCCCCCTCCCCCTCCCGTCGGCGAGAGATTGAGAAATCAGCAAGTGTTCACCACTATAGAATGGTTGTAGAGTTGCGCATTATCGAATGTAATTATTTAAAAACCACCTTAAAGTTAATATATTGTAAACAGTCGATATATCCAAGTAACAGTTAAAGTGTTTTGATTATATTTGGTAAAATAATCGATGTTAGGTGAATAATATGCAGTATTTTGCGGACAATTTTTGATAGACCGATCAGGAACTGAATGCAATGGATATCGAAGACGTTAAGTTCGCATATTTTCAAACATCTGATTCAAATGTTTTTCATTAAGCTTATAATTTGCACTACATTTGGCAATATAACCGATAAGGTAACAGGTGAATAAAATAGTGACAAGGCGTCTCATTTTGCATTCAATTTTTGGTGAGCCAACTATGAACTTAATGCGGTGAGTGTCGAAGATGTTAAGTTTGCAGTTTTTTAGACATTTGATCGAAATCTCGTTCATTTAGCTTATAATTTGCACTAGATTTGTCAATATATTCAACAAGTGAATAAGATATCGCATTCGGTCGACAATTTTTGGGCGGCCAACTGTGAACTGAATGTGATGAATGTCGAAGACTATATCCAAAATCTTCAGACATATGACTCAAATGTCGTTCATCTAGCTTTTAATTTGCACTACTTTTGGCAATATACCCGGCAAGACGACGTGTGAATAAGACATGTCGTATTTTGTCTAAAAATTTTGATCTGTGAATTAAGAATTCAATGCGAATGGATGTCGACGACTTTAAATCCAAATACTCAATCATCTGATTTAAATGTTATAATATTCATTAAGCATATCCTTTATATTATATTTAGCTGAATAATCAACAAGCTGTCAAGCGAATAAGACGTCACATTTTTCTCGACTAATCTTTTCCCCTTTGGCTAAGATTTTATCATAGATGATGGAGAAATGTTTTTTTTTTTTTTTTTTTTTTTTTTTTTTTTTTTTTTTTT
>JAPMOR010060209.1:0-29933 GCA_026543865.1 Argiope aurantia
AGAAAAGAAAATACTTCTATTAATTGAACAGACGCCAATTCTTTTGTATGAATATGAAGAGAAAAATAGTTCATCTGAAAGTGGTAGTGTTTGTTCAAATAAATAGCAGATGTTTCATATCGTAATCAGCCGTCCAAGTAAAGAAGTAAGACAATAATATAGTAGCTGAAGTCTCGATGCAATAAAGAAAAGTGATAGAAAAGGAAATATTGTTATTTCAAAACGATACTTAAAAGAGTATGATGTGATGTATTGAAGCAAGGAAACAGAATTCAAAATAAATTTAGGAATCCAGTTGTCAATTTATTTTTTCTTTGACTATGTACTGGAACAAAATTTTAGAAGATATCGTAGGCAGTGTGACTCTTGAATAATCTACCAATCATTATTTCAGAAAAATGTATTAACCAATTATTTTCAATACCAAAATTTCCATTAAGAACTGGAGATACAATGCCTACTGCTATTCATGGAACAGTAGAATTCTAGAGAATTATTGATCAAATAAAATATTTGAATTTTGACTCTATTTCACTTAACACAAGTGTTATGAAAGGGAATATTTATCCTTATTATACACTTGGGGTTGCATGAACAACCCAGGCAAAACAGTCTGCTGTAACTTGCAGCTTAGCAAATGGTTAAGCAACATATGAACAAAGAAATGATTTGGGTGGCTTGCTGTTGCGAATACATGCAAGAAGCAGTTATTGTTAAATCAGATGCAGTTTCAGTAGATCCCAACAAAATGAAATTTAAATGATTTAAAAGTTCATCTTGACACATCCAATATGAATCAATAGAAAGGGAAAAAAATTGAGCTTTAGAAAAAAAATTTCTGACTTCCCTCGATATCCCAAAATCATTTGGCATTTCCAGTTGGCAGGCCATCCTGAGAAATTTTCCTTTAATTTAAAAAACTAAATAAGGATTCTGTCTCCACCCCCCCCCCCCCCCATATTCTTTGCTAAACTCATAATGAATTTTATTTCGGGATTTTTTTTTATGGGATATGTAATTGAAGCCTTCTAAGATATGAAGCTTATTAGGAAATATTCAGGGTATAAATATGACTCTGTCCTTTTTTAATTTAACAAAATACTTGTTTGTTATCATTATGAAAAATCGATTTGTTCAAAATATTTATATAAATAATAATAATTAAAAAGTATGATCAATACAAATGTAAAAAGATGGAAAGAACTCTGCAATGCAAATTTCCTGGAAACAAGGCCAACTAAATATTGTCTCCAAAATCGGCTCTGTACCTCCTAAGGCTAACCCTGTTATATTGTATGTATAAAAATTATATAGGTATTATCTTTGATGACCATCTAGTTTTCTTATAATGTTGACTGAGTTTAATTGCATATGAATCTCTTATACATAATTACTTGGTACACCTTTAACAAAGTATTTTTAAACTTCCAATACTCATAAGCATTACAGATAGTTTTAGCATAATTTTGATTTATTGTGCATATGCAAATCTCTCATGCCACATTATATAACTGTTCACCTCATCTAATTACATGTTATTAGTGCCAACTTCATTTTTTTAAATTCTCTATGCGTAATAGGTACATAATGCATTAAAATGGTCTATGAGAATGGTGATCCAGCCTCATGTCCTGCCCACCCAATTCTTGTTCCCCTACTGACCTCGGAACCTCTTAGGAGTGAGGTCCAGTTGGAAGTAATCAGTCCAATCTGCAAAAGATTGAAGGCCCTAATATAACTATACAAACCAGCTCTGTCACACTTCCCACTAGAAATTTATGGTTAAAGACATGTTTTGGGTTCTGAATACTTTTCTTTGAAATTTGTTAAACTGCTGATATTACTTATCATTAGTAGTTCTTTTCTTATTTGATAAACCTCATAATTTGTACAGTTTCATATGAGTAGAATGTAAATAACATTTTAAATCACCAATAAAATTTTTATTTACATTTCTTTTTACACATTAATGATCAAGTTAATAAATTATTACATAGCAAATTCATTTCTACACAGTGGACAGGTGAAATTGTTGCTTGTACGGAACCATTTGTACTGCAAAAAGAAAAATACAAAAGTTATTAAGAGAAATATTAAGAGAATTATAAATATCAAAAATATTAAGAGAATAAAGCCATGAAATTGCAGAATTATTACTCAACAATAAAGTGAAAAAAAAAATAATAACTAAGCCTAGCTACTAAACTAAAAGAATCATAACTAACGATCCATCAAAAGTTTGACATTAACAGAATCAATGACTCCAAAATTATTCAAATAAATTGACGATAATGACAAATATTTCATTATTTTTGAAATAGTTTCAAGATCAAGATTTATCAGTTCCATAGTGTAGATTTTGATGTCAGGTTTTAGTAGTTACACAAATGTATTTTGATTTTCAAATATGAAGGATCTCATTTTACCATACATTAAAAACAACATTTCAATACATTCAATTCAGGACTCTTATAAATAAGGTAATTGTAATGGAAAATGGAAAGTTTATGGTACTTTACTTTAAGGCAAGCAATTTAATTAGATATCTAGGAAATACTTTACATTTTATCTAAGAGTTTTAATCTAAATTTTTACAATCTTGCACTTAAAGGAAAAAAAATCATTTTAATTTCATATCATGATTTTAATGTTTTGTAATAAATCAAATACAGTCAAGAATTTCCTCGCTTGCTGGAATAAGAAGATGCTACTTTAAAATCTTAGTATTATTTTATATAACTTTTGTTATCTTCTGGCATCCATTAATTTTTAATTTAACGTCCCATTTGGAATTGAGGATGGAATAAAATTTGAGATAACATTTTACTTTACAACGTTGAACATTACACCAATGTGAGGCCATCTGATAGCTAATGATACTTAACATGCTCAAGTATAGAGGACTGCAATATAGTAGCATTTCCCAATTTCATCAGTACATAAACTGAACCACTTATGTGTTTGGTTTTACGTGATATATTTAAAATCATAAATCTAATCTTTCTACGGTTTTAACTTCAACTGACAGGCTTATGAACTCGAGATTATTTTCCTAATTCTATACTGGAATAAAATTTAGGTCTTGATCTTTTTTTTTTTTTTTTTTTTATAATTAAATAAAACCCTAAATGCAAGGCTACAAGAGTAGCATCAATGGTTGCGATAGCAAAATTGAATTTAAAAACTGCCAATTTCAAAAGAAATACTTTAAAATTGCAATAAATAGAATTCATATTTTTACATGATTTATAAAAAAAGCATTTGTTTTCTTTATTCTCCGTTTCAGTTGACTTTTGGTACAGTATATATAAAAAGGAAGATAAAATTTCTTTTCTGATTCATTTCTCTAGTATCACAGAGCAAAGTATTAAAAATATCGAAGGAAATTGCAACACAAGTAAAACAAGGAAGGTCAAAGTTTCATAAACTTACCAAACAGGCAGAATGGAATTTTTTCCGGCACACATGACACGACAACTTTGGCAACTTCAATGTTGAGCTGTGTAAGATATAATAACAAATCATGCATTCCTCCACTCCTTCAAATTTCTTATCAAGATTTCGCTTCCAGATCGTTAAACTATCCAAAATAGAGCCATTCTGAAAAATGAGATGTAATAAAATTTTATTTCCACAATATTTATGTAAAAAATCATATCAGTATTACATAAATATGATAATCTGATTGTGCTTTCGTGGTGCAATGCAATATTAAATTTGTGGCGATTGGTGTGGGATTATGGAGATTGTTGAACAGATTAAATGAATCTTTTACAGACTAAATTTATGACCCTTTTATTTTTAAATATTTCCTCTTCTACTGCTTTAAAACTATCAATCATTAAAAAAGGAAGAAAATATTATGCATGAGAGACAGGGTGAAGTTGTTATATTTGAATTTTAAATGATATGCCAGTTGAAACTAATTTTTCTCTTACTAGATGACAGTTCTCTTTGTGTGGCTTCCTCAAAGATCTTTCCAGCAGTTCAAACAACAACAAAAGGTTAATGAAACATTAATAATGCAGTTATTTGCAATTTTTTCTTAGATTTTTTTTATTTGTGTTAGAACTTTTGAAGATATATGTGTAAAGTCAATATCATGAGAAAGTCTGGGTTTCAAATAAGAGATATCTCATTTAAAAGTTCAGTACAACTGTATTACACTACTCACAAGTATCAACATATAAAATGGCATCACAAGGGCAACTTGTTAATAATTTGTTCTGAGTAAATTTTAATTTTATAATATATGTTCTTTTTTTAAAGTTAAATGAGAAATAATAACAGAAAGAAGATACATTTGTATAAGAAATACTTCTGGAGGCAGTGGAAGAAATTACGACTGACTGTTCATTGCGGAGAGATTCTACAGTAATATGAAAATTGGTAAGTTTTAATTTTAATCAATATTTTCTGATTTAATTACTTTAAGGATAATTAAATTAAATAATCAATATAGATAAATTTAATCAATTTGTAAAGATATTTCTTGGAAATGTTGAATATAACTTACATTAAATAATTGTATTTAATATTGTTTATAAAAAAAATCTTCACCGGTTTTCACAGGTGAACAGAAGAAAAGAGTTTCAATAGAGAACTTAGATAGTGCTTCGAAAGTATGTTACTTTGTCTTTTCTAATAAGGAAGTATAAACCTTGACATATTAGCATGCAGTTAAAAAATCAAATAAAAATCCCAATGAACTAGGCTGAATGTGAAAGTTTTTCAAGTGACTGTCTGTCAGCGTTTTTAAAGGATAAATTGTAAGCCTTCTTATATACTCTGTTGTTAACTAGCCAGAATGGAACTACAAGCCTTAATAGAAACAATATAGACTAATATTTGATAAATTCTAATTTTAATTTCAAAATATTTGCAATGTTGATAAGACTGGATCATAGAGCTAATTTCAGAAATTGCATTTATGTAAAAACTGCCAATTTATTATTAATTATAATGATCACTCATCACACTAACTTATGAAAACAAATACATTATGAATAAAGTTTATAGATCCTGTTGTTCCACAGAACTACAAAATAATAAAAATATAAAGATATATTTGTTTTTATATATACATATATATATTTATGAGTATAAAACTATTAATACTGCTGCATTATTGTTATCTAAATTTAAAAAAAAATACGTTACAGATTTTTAATAATTAGAAAAAGTTTTTAAAGAATTGAAAAATTTTTCAAAAAAGTACTTGCAATAGATTCTTTAAAAAAAAAATTCTTAAAAAAAATGTAACTAGCTCAGTTCTCTTTGGTGATTTTTATAATGCTTCCAGTTTCAAACGCTACCCATTCCTGACTAAGCCTATTATGCTAGAAAAAGAAAAGAATATGGTGATTTGAGATTAAATAATAAACTTTCTTTAAAAATAAGTACAGGTGCAAAATGAAGATTTCTGAATTTAAATGAATAACTTTCTTTGTATGAAAAATACAGAAAGTTAAGCCTTATAACCATACTTTGAAAAGTCATGCAAGCACAATCCTTTTCTACATTCATTGTACTATAGTCCCCCCCCCCCCCGTTATGCAAAACTTGAAAAGTTGCTTTAAGCCATCACTATCATTTCAACTGCAATATGAAACATCAATTTTTCTTCTTAAATAATGATTACAACTAACATTTCTGGAAGAAACTTCAAATGTAAGAATTTATCTTTTCTGTGCTCTACTGAAATACTAACCATTTAGTCAAAACTGCCATATTAAATATATTTATAAGTAAATTCCACCACTATTTTCTTATTGTAAAGCTGTGAAGGTAAGTGCTCAACATTTCATTCAGACAATCAACTTCACCTTTACCAGAATCATATTTATGAATCAAATTTGGTTGCTTATAATTGGGATGTAATTAAGCAAAAGACCAAAAAAAAAAAAAATGAAATAATGCACGAAGGAAAGGTATTCAAAAATTATGTATTAAACAGTCAATGTACAACAAAAATATTGAAACTACAGCCCAATTAGCTTTTACATTTTTCAAAATATTTATAAGAAATCGATAAGATAACTTTCTCAAAGATTTTTTTTTTAATTGTCAAGAACAAATTTAAATGAATTTAGGACAATAAACATAAAAGAAAAGGCAGGAATATACAGTAAATATACTTTATAGTTATGACTATTATTAGCATATTTTAGAAAACATTACTTCCAGTGTAACATATCTCAAACATATTACTGACTTTTTTTTAAAAATGTGATTTAATAGGCATTTTATAGTTTGCTTTTGAGCATCAATCAGATTGAACAGCAAGTAATTTTATTCTTTGTACAAGATTCGGATGTGAAAGACATTTTTAAGATCTAGGACCTCAGTTATTTAAAGATGAATATTTCTCTACAATTTGACAGCTTTGCTAAATATTTTGTTTGTAGCTTCCTTTCACAGTAGCCTTTTCCTTGAATTCGATTGGAAGTTTTAATGAATTATAGCTAATGCATTTCTTATTTATATCATTATATGTTATAACTAAATTTTGCTTCTCATTTTTCAGTTTTATATGAATTTTAAGGTTGCACACAATTTAAAATGTAAAGAAGGGTCATTTTTATAAATTTCTACACATCAACCATTTATGTCTGTCATGATTTCCATATTAAAAGAAAAATGAAATTTTTCTTTTAAAAGAATTTTTAATCTGATGTCCCTAATTCTAGTTAAAAAAGTTTGAACAAGATCTATAAATGGTTAAAGAATGAAACTGAAACTAAATTTACTTATTTTTCTTTTCTGTCTATACTTGCAGCTAAATTAGTAATTAACTCAGATAACATGGTATATCAAAGAATATGAGAATAGTTTTAATAAAGAATCAAATCATTATTACAATGTATATTTTTCGTTAGGTACTGTAGATGGGTAAACGTAGAGTCAAAGTATACCAAGTGACACTTCAAGTACTCACTTAAATCTATATAATCTATACAATGAAGATAAACTTGTCAACTCATTGAAAATTATGTTAACAAGATGGTATTTATGATTAATTGAAATCAGTGGAAATATTCTTTTCAACTTTCTTATAATACTAAAACAAGATGAAAAAAAGTAATATGGATGTGGAGTTTCTCTTTTCCATCAAATGAGTGAAAAATTTAACATACATATTTACAATGTTAGAAACAAGACCACAAAATAAATTTCATTTGTTTAAGTCATTGCATTTTTAATAATTACAGTTAGAAATATGCAGATAGATAGATAGTCAACTATTTGATGGACTGGATTTAAAATTTCACAGATCTATATTTCTATGATTAATTTACATGCTTAATTTTAACTATCAAGCTAACTGAGTTCAGTTAAGTGTAGAGATGGAAAAACAAGTGTAAAAGAGACTTCTACATGAATTTCGTCTAAAATTTTGGTAGAAATCTCCAAATTTAGTTAAAAGAATGTCTAATTACAATGGTATGTTTTAATGACTTTCGCACATTAGTAGAGATAATCCAAAGATGGGTTTCTTTGGATTCAAGGTTTGAAACATTGAGGTTCTTAAAAATTTCGAGATTAATAATACTTTCTGAATACTTCATATAAAAAGAACAGTTTACAAGCTAAATGAATCGTAAAACACTCGTATATATGAATTCATACCTGATATGTTAAGACAGTAGTTAATTGCATTAGCCAGTGTCTCCATTCCTGCTGGCCAATGACCACTTTTCCTCTTCGTTCTGCTGATATAGGGCCGAGTGGGTAATTAGTAGGTAACTGAACACACAGTTCAATAGCACAATCATCAATAGTGTAGGTGGCAATGACTTCTCTTGAACCGGGGCGAGCTTGAACCTGAAAAAATGATACGAGATGCAAATGCTGAACGAATTTGACTTAACTGGTTCAATAAAATTGGATGGTTAATGTTAAATGTATTTGATATGAATACACATCAATCAAAAGCTTCATTTTGGTATGATTACTGTATAATCTTAATTTTAAAAAGGGGGACTTGAAGGATTGAAAAGAATAAATTCTGCAGTACATTGCTTAATGAAAACTGAACATTTATTAAAAAAAATCTTATTTCCATTGCATATTTGTAAACTTTAAAATCTGTTTTATATAAAACTTTGCAAGGCAATAAATTTTAGCACATAATTGAAGAAATTACATTTCATAAAAAAATTCTTCACTGAAGAACTTCCTTCTTGAATCTCATATTTATTAAATAATATAATTTTTTCAGTAATTTATTCTCATTAAACAGAAATACTTAACATATAATACAATAATATAATAAGGACAATTTTATTTGCTTTACAATTTTAAAAAAATGTATTAAATATCTCATTTAAATTTGAGTCTGTGTATAAATTATTTTCTATGAAAAACAAGTTAGGTTGGATAGTTTTTCTTGCCTCTGAAAATTTTTGAGTTCATCTTAAGTTATTTATTTCTGATTTATGTGCAAAGTAAACTTGCAGCTCCCCTCCCAATAATTTAACTATTTTGGAACAGAATTTCATATTTTACATAAGCAACATTAAAGAAAATTACAAGACTATTTCATAAGTGCATATGCAATGATGGCCTTTTTTATTATTTAAGTTAAAGGGCTATTACAAAAAAGTATTTCACAGTATGTCTGTTTTTTAAATTTATATTTTAAGCAAATAGTGAGTTATTAATTTCTTTTTTATTAAGTATATATCAAAAATGCCAAACTGCTTCTTTTGTAGAAATATAAAAATGAAATGATTAAAAAATAATAATAACCAATATTAAAAAGTTTAGGAGAAGGGGGAGGAAAAAGAAACACCTTTTCCTACATAATCAGAGATGTTTGGCTTGCTTAGTTTAGTTTACTTATATTTTTGTCCAATTTTAAAGTAAAACTAGGGATTTGTAATTTTGAACCACTGTTAGATGACAAGGATGACACAGCTGGCATTCCCCTCACTTCAAATTTTTGCACTGCATTTAGCTTAAGGATTTAAAATGCATCTGACTCAATTACTCTATGATTCTTTGGTGGTATCAGGTCTCGAAGATGAGACCTTCTGGTCCAAAAGTCAAGATCAGGCCACCATGGCCATGTGTCAGAGATGATTTGCAAAATATAAAATGTGACAAAGAATTAAGTGTTGACGAAGCGATTTGTGAGACAGATGTGAGCATTTGGAACTAAAAAAATTCATGCTGTTCATTTCCATTTGCTTTGTTTGCTTCATGAAAATGCAAAAGGTTTTTACGTTCAAATTACAGAGATAGGGATTAAATTAAATCAAAAATCAATTCAAGGCATCAGCAAATATTGCCACAGCTATGACGGATAATCAAACAAACAAAAAACACAGAATAGCAAACATTTAAAAACCTATCATGAGTATGTTTTCTGGATTATATATATATATATATATATATATATGCACTTTATATTAGACTCAAAATATTTCAGAAACGAAATGCACGAACCATGCATAATACATACCATCAGGTTTTCAAATTGCTTTTCATTTTCATGCACTGCCTGGATTTCTGCAGTGCAAAGCAGACCACTCACATATTTGGAAGTAAAACTAAATACAAGAAAAAGCATGGAACATTGCAATATAATTATGATTATTACTTTGATAAGAATTATAACATTCAAAAAAAAATTCAATGTTAATTTTCATGCAGAATAAAGGAATTTCATGTTAATCTTGTAAAATCCGTTTAATCTATTTCCATACACTCAAACAAAAAGAATTATGACAAATCCTGCAAAATTAGGCGATGAAAAAATAAATATAGAATATAGTAGAAATAGAATTTTCCTTAAGTTTATTTCTTTGACCACTTAATTGCATTACCTCAGTTTGGGCTGTTTCTAGTATTGGCTTGATTTAGCCATATTTTTTTTGTAAATTATTTTATTAAATTAAAAAAGAAAATGAAATCCAAAGACAGGTTGTATTTTTTCAAATTTCAGCCATCAATACAATGTAATGGCATTGGTTTAGTCACAAGCACTGGGCCATTTAATTGAATTTGCCACGTTGCTCAATTTGTTTAATAATGTGACATTTGCAGACATTATGAATATATCATCTAGGCATACAGAATATGTCAGATGGAGCAAATAGTAACAGATAAGGGAATGATAACATTTCTCAGAACTTATTTATTTCAATTGACTGTATACAGAAATGCTGATAACATCTCAGGTGGTTGCCCACATAAAATGGTTACTATTAGAAAGGAGTTTTCTTTGTCATGCCTTGTTCTCAAATTATATCATACAGAACAAAAAATTACCTGCATGCTGATTAGATTAAAATTTCAAATACATTCTTACTTTTCTAAATTTGATTTTTTAAAAATCTTTCACAGTATTTTTTTTTTTTTTTTTGCTATGTCTAAAATGATGATTTTTACAAAAAATGTGTTTTGAAATCACTTTATAAAAATTCATCTGAGCATTTAAAGCAGTTGTAATTTTATAGTTGTTGACATTAATTAACATTTCGCTGAAGATAAAACATTTGGTGAAGCTAAATAACACAAATAAAAAAGTGGTATTTTTTATAACTCATTTCTTATGGGGAGGCAAAACATTATGCTGCCTGCTTTACTAATTAGAATTCTTTTGTTTGGTGCAATAGGAATGGTTTCAGATAATTTTAGTTATCATTAGACCAGATAACTTTCAGAGTACACCAATGTGCTGTTGTCGGAATAGCAAAGTGTTCAGAGAATAAAAATATTGAATCCATTTCAAAAACCAAACGAATCAAAGAAGTGAAAGAATTAAGAGAAAGTTACACAAGATACATAAACGTAAAAGAAATGCTTACGCATTAACAATGTCTGCTGACTTTCGGTCTAAATTATTCCACCACTGTCTAATTGATGCTGGAACAGTTCGTAAAGCAGTGGCAAACACATAACATGCTATACTCTGAATTTCTTCTGATGATGGAGGAACTAAAAAGGTAAAAAAAAAAAAAAAAATACTAAAAATACATTTTTAAAGACTAGGCTTTGATTCTGTAAACAGTAAATAAGCTTTTCTAAACAAATATTAATATTTTCTAGAATTTTTTTTTAAATAGATTTTCAGAAGGGGAGATAATTGAAATAATATTATATGTTTTTCTATCATAGGAAGATAAGTAGAATGATTTTTGACATGTTATTTGAATGATCAAAGCATATTGTTTAAAAAGCTTTTTACTCTCAATTCTATTTACCATGGAAAATATTTTCTTGAATTAGCTTAAGCTAGGGTAAATTTTTTTAACTATTTTTATTTAAGAACAGAGTATTTGGAAGTTCCCACAATCATTTTAGGTTTCAAAGCAACTTCAGTATTGTTGCAACCTATACTTTCTAAAGCTCAGATTTAAAGAAATTGCTTAATATGAATATTTCGATAACACTTTATTTTTGATGCTTTATTACATCAGACAATATTTCAAAATTAAAATGCACAAGTAATTATTGGATTAAAGAAACATAAAAATAAGCAATGCTAGGTTCCTAACTTTGATAGAAATTTTATAAAATACAGACATAAAATTATTATATCTTTTAATGAATATTATTTTCTTTGCTATTTTGGGTTTAGTCATTCATTTTCAAATATTTGTTCAATTTCACTATTGATGCAATTTTTTTTTAAAAAATTAAACAGTGTTTTTGTTTTGTTACATTAAAAAAATAAAATTATTTAAAAAGTCCTATTTAATAAAAGCAGGTTTTGGCTTTATATAATAATAAAACTAAAACTTGTGTGTGTGTGTGTGTGTGTGTATGTGTATTATATATAATTTTATGTAATATAAAGAATCATTTATAAAATCAACAACTGAATTAATTTTAGTACACATCACATCCTTGCAAAATAGTTAATATCTGAAACTTGAGTACGTAATTGAGAAAAGACAAAGCACAACCAGATACTAGAGGGCTCTAATAAGTTTTTATAATTGAATCCTTAGAAAATTCAACTAATCTATATGGCTAATTATAAAACATATTTATCTTAGACATATAATTAAGAAAGAATACGAAAATAATTTAGTATTTAATTTCATTTTTTCAATAAGCTTCTTTTAATTTTTTTGTAAACTGATACTATTTTACAATTTATTTAAAACTTCTTAAAAATTAAAAGGTTGAAGTTTATTAAAAGCTTTCATTTCACTAAAAAAAATTATTACTTGTTCAAAACACACAGTTTAAAGCATGATATACTTTGTATTAAATAATTACAACACAGCAAATCGAAACTGCCACTCAAAAATTAGTTATAGCACAGAAGAAGAAAATGTGCCAGGAATATCCTTTTCTCATTTTTTAAAAATTCATGCAGAACAGTAAAAAATGTGCCTTTTTTATATTAATAAAAAGAAATACAGATTTTGCTTTCTAACCTGAATTTAGCTGAGGTGGTTTGATGAATAAAAGTTTCAAATCTTCTTTCTTGGGAGATTCCAATTTCAATCCTTTTTTCAAACAAAGAATGGGATTTTCTGGCATGAAGCGAAACACATTTGAAAACATGGGAGAAAGAAGACCCAATTCTTCTAAATGTGTCGCATAGCCCAATCGAATCTGAAATATGAAAATAAATAAATTAAAAATTAAATAATAGAATCTGGAAAAATATTTACTTGAAAAGTAAATATGAGTTTGAAAAAAAAAAGAAAGAATTATACTTGAGTAAGGCCATTAAAAAGTTTAAGAACATTTTATAGTTGCAGATTGATCTCCAAACAAACAAAATGTACACACTATAATTTTGGCAGTTACATGGCCAAACTGAACTCCAATTTATTTTGCCAGAGAGGCATACTTTCTACACAGGAGCAAACAGTAATAAGTATGTTTGCACAAGAAGACAAGAAGAAAAGTGACAGAATTCTTTCTCTTTAGTGTTTTATTACGAAATTCTGATACAGATTTTGTTGACATGTATCAACTTTGGAAAGGGAATCTTCAATATCTTAGACAAACCTGAACAGGCACAAGGGATTTTTGTCTCTTCACTTGTGGGGCAAGAAAACAAAGAAAAAGGAATGTTTAGAGCACATATTGTAATAATTAAATAAAAGAGTGGAATTCGGATCAGGAGGTAAGGGAAAATTTTAAAATGAAATTAACAATTAATTTAAGAAAAATATAGGAAATTAATTAGAATTTATATTAAATTAAGAGATATCATTATATGTACAATTATTAACACTTCATGTACATGTAGTTGCAATTAAGCATTGATTTTTAATTTAATTCTAAAATAAAATTTCCACAAGCTGATCAATTAAATTTGGATTAAAAACTATTTAAATATATATAAATCATAAATATATAAATTTATATTTGACTGGAAGAAAAAAAAAAGATATTAGGCATCATAGACAATAATTTAATAATGTAAATTTAAGGGCTAATTAAAAAAATTATTCATTTTCAATTTTATCAAAATGATACCTCATAAGAGTAAAAATATCAATCTAAGAACAGATGCTATCAAATCAGCACAATCAATCTGCAGAAGATAATTTTTTTTTAAAAATTGGAAAATGCTCAAGTAATATAAGAAAAGAAGCAAATATGCACAATAATGCAATTTTATCAATCAAAGTTAAATATTAATGAACTAAAAAACTGAAATAATTTTACATTTAGATAATAATTTCTTTTAAAGTTATTATATAAAAAGTAAGAGAAAAAAAAACTAGCAAGAGTTAGAAAAAATATTAGAACCTGCGATGGAGACGCAGAAATGAATTCCAGTAACTCTATCCAAGCCAACAGATATCCCATGGCAAATATATATGAATCTGTCTGAGGCACCACAATACACAAATCGCCAATTTTAACATCCAGCAGCATACTCTGAACTAGATCTGTCAGGTATTTTATCATTCTATGCAATGGTTCTAACCTGTAAATAAATCAGAGTTGAATTGCAATTTATAATGCAAATATAAACCAATATTAATGCCACCTCAGAATGGTTTTATTTACACAAAAAAGAAAGTACATTTAAATATATAAGTTGAAAATTAATTTTATATATATTTCACTTATATCTATACAATTGCTTTAAAAGTCAACACCCTATCACAATTTAATTGAAACTCTTAACTTATTAACCATATTTTTATATAACTTATAACCATGGATAATCTTTCAAATTATTTGGTTATATTTTGCATTCCTTGTTGAATTCAGTAGACAATGGTTTTGCTCTTTTCAGCTATTTTCATGGACCTTTGAGGAGCGAGGATAAACAAAATTAAGTTCAAATCTCCCATTACTAAAGGTTGGAGAACTACAATTATCTCTCAAACTACCATGTTCAAATTTGCAAGTATATCTCATTTACATATTGGTTGTAATTGGTTATTATATAATGGATTTAACATTGTGCATTAATTTCTTACAGAATTTATCAGTGATTATTTAAAACTAGTGTAATTAATTTTTTCAAGCTTTAAAGTGGGTTCTAAATAGTATGTTGAGAGACAAAAATTAGAAGAAGTAAGCTTTTGTATTACTGAAGATATTAAAGAAAATATGCACATTATGTTGAATAATTAAAATCTGAGTAACCATTGTACCAAATATGAGATGTATGAAAGCCATGACTAACATTTCTAAAATAAAACTGTCTCACCCAATTCTATTACAAAAACTCAAATTTAGGAAGAATCATGCTTTACATTTTCATTTTGAGAAATAGCAAATAAATGTAGACTTTTGTGTAATATGAACTCTAATAATGCACCAAAGTTTGAGTGATGATATAACTGATTTTATAACATGCAATTTCTTGGAGAATATATTTCTAAAAATAACTTATTTGGAGAAAACTAAATTACTACAACTTGAAAAATATGATTTTCAACAACATATAGCATAATAAATGTGTCATACTCTTTAACTTTCAAACACAAATTCAAAAATAATAACTACAGTAAAATATGAAATGAATTTGGGTATTAAAAAAAATAAAAGTCTTCATAAATAATTTTGTAAACTTATAATACAAATAATAATAAGCTAATAAAATTTTTCTTCCTTTCCTCCATCCATCTCACAAAATTCTTTATGTAATATTCTATTTAATTTATAAATAATAATTCAAATTATTAATGATGATTTAGCAATTCTCAGTTTAGTACTATGAAACAACAGAATCCTACAGAAAATTTGTAAGTTGTTAGATGTTCCTACAGCAGATTGGCAACAATAAACATTTTCATCTATGCAGAATGTTTATCAAGAAAATTTTACAAATGCATCTTCTAGAAAATACAAAAATGGGTATAATACGTTTTTAAATTGCACTAAGTAATATTGTGCAGCATTAAATAACCTAAAAATATTAACAAACATGCAAAGTAAAAATTTATGAATATCAGTACAGGCAGAATTCCATTAGTAATGTTAACCAACAAATCAGTAATTTAACACATTGAACAATTTCACTTACATTTGAGGTATTGTTATTTCTTCCTCTTCCTCCTCTGTCTCGTCTTCACGTCTCTCCTTAGAAATATCTCTCTCACTCATAATTTTGGGAATTACGGGCATCATTCTAGAACATAAAATATAATGCTTTGAACTTTCCAGTCTATGCACTTATTTTTTGAGTATTAACACATGAATGAAATCATCCTTCAACAGATCTGTTCTAAGATGATTTCATTAGGATGATGTAGGATTATTATCTATTGTAGGAAATTGTTAAATCCCAAATTGTTACAACATTTTTTTTTTATTTTATTGATTCGTGTAACAAAACGTTTCCCCTAATAAATGAATTTGTTTTCCCCAAATAAGTCCTGTTTCAAAAACAAATGCAATCTGCTCACAAATTTAGACCCGCTTTAGTCTTAACATAAAATGAATCTGAAATGCTAACACACATGTGGTAAATCATCATTCAGTAGAAAATTAATCATTTTCTTTCTCTGTTTGTTACACAAATATAACATAGGCTAGAAACAAAAGCTGAACTTCATAAAATAATGAATTTTGCCAAACGCAAACAACTAAGAAGAAAGATAAGTATCAATAATTAAATAATAAAATGAATACATTTATATAAAAAATACTAGAGATACCAAAAAAATTACAGTGTAGACAAAATAATATGAATACCTACAAAAAGAGACAAACTCTTTATTTGTAAATTGAAGACTAACTTTTATTTAAATACAGTTTGTATCTATAAGGAGATGGATAAATACAAGTCATGCATTACAGTCACAAAGATAAGTAAAAAGTAAAGATAATAATAATACAAAATTAATAGAATAAAAGCCCCCTATTTGTATAATGAGCAATGAATACACAATTATCCTACCAAAAAGGCAAAAGAGAGAGAGAGAGATAAAAGAAATTTTAATCTAAACATTCATAAGCAATGGATTAAGTTAAAAAAAATTATACAAAACTGACAAGTTACATGTTAATGAATCATGTTTTAAAATACTTATGGCTGTTTTCTGACACACCAAAGCCATGTTTTTGCAAAACTGCTAGATCTTTATTGCAGAGCTGATGAAGGAAATATCAGATATTACATATATGGATCTCACAAACACAATTTTTTTCCCCAAAAATCATATAATTATGAGAAATTTGCAATTGGTAGAGCATAAAATTGGAAAATTAGGGATCAATATAAAAATATACTAAAACTCTACTGTATTAATATTTATTTTTAAAAGAATTCAATGCTTTAAATTGTGTTAAATATTGCTACATATGTTACATCTCAATCTAAGGTTAAATGTGATTAATACTGTTTTAAATTTCTTTATATTTTTACTATCTTACTTAGTGTTTTATCTATTTCATATACTATTGATATTATTAATATCTTATATTATTATCCTGACTTAATCTTAAAACTTTTACTATTTGGGATGTTTCAAATATATTTCGTTCTTAGATTTTGACAGATTAAAGTTTCTATGGTGTAGGACACATTTTTTACATTCTCCAAAAATTAAAGTATTACAAAAGGTACTATACTATTTAGAAACAAAATTACGATAAATTATTTTAAATGTCTCTCAGATCAAATTTCAACATATAAATTAATTGGAATGGAATTCAACTAAATTTATGTATTAGTTACAATTTTAAACATAACTTTTTCTTATAAAAATGTCTTTACCATTTTAAATCGATCCCATTAAATCATTTCTAATTGCCTTTACACTCTTAGATGTCCTATTTTCTAAATTTTCTTTTGTTGCATTCAAATCTGTTTTGTATTTTTTGACATTGTTGAAAACTGTAAATACTGGCAGGTGTAAAACCTTTTGTTTTATCTGACTGATTTGTCTCCTCTGAGTAGACAAATACATATCAGCTGTGGATTATAATGAACATGAGAAAGTAAAAGCTTGAAATATGATTTGTTTTCACAAGAATGTCAATGCAGATAGATGGTTCAATTATATTTCAATACTTTTTATGTGTTTAGAAAAATAATATTTACAAAAAATTAAATAATCCTATAAAAATTCTTTTAAAATAATGAAATTACTTTATTAGAGCAATACAAGTATATCCTGGAAGAGAAATAATAAAAATAGTTACTTTAGGAATGACATTATTAAGAAGTAAATTAGATTTATTTTAAAGTGAAATATTCTTAGAAAATAAAATTAATATTGATAAAACTTACTTCAGAAATAAGATATGAACTCCAAACTGTACTTGCCGCACAGGAGATTTCATTAACATCAAAGAACGAGGAATAAAATTCTGTGGATAGAAGTTCAAAATATATTGTGTTTTCATATCCTGACATTTGATTAGAAGGTTGTCCACAGGAATAAACTCTAAAGCTTCCAGAAATTTAGACAAGACTATTTCTGTAACTTCTGGCAAAGATTTGACAAAATTGAAATATGCTGCATGAGGGAAAAAACAAAAAACTGTTATTTATTTTCAAAGAAATTTTATAATATTACTTCATTAAAAACAACCTATTTATAACCAGACTTGAAAAAAAATATTTCAAATCATGCCCCCCTCCCCAAACCTGATTGATAATTGTCTTTATTAAAGATACTTTCAATTCTTCATTTATTTTCAACACAAAATATGAATAAAATGGAAGGAAATACTGTGCTGAAATTAAGATGCATTTTGCAATAATCTAATCCATATCATCATTTTCAATTGTTTCAAAGTAGTGTAATGAAAATATCTCAAATGTATAGAAAGTTTTTAAAAAAAAATTAAAAAAAATCGTTTATTCAAAAAAAAAAAAAAAAAAAAAAGCTAGAAAAGTCTATAATAAAGATTTTATTCTGCATAATTAATTCATGGAATGCTGATAACTAGTGGAAGCAAACTTTCCCTGAATATATTTGTACCTGGTAAATCAACTAATGGGGGGAAAAAACCCCACCGATTATTTGTTTAGACTTTATATATTTAACAAATTTAAATCTATATATACAACATATTAATTATCAATGAATATAATACATTATTCTGAATGTAACAGCAGTAGATTTTTAATATTTTGCTACTATTATATTAGGGCCAAATTATCAAATATCGAGGATTTGCAAGCAGACCCCTCCTACTGTTAGAGAACCCTGAAATTTTGATATATTACTAGCAATCTCTATATATTAATTACATGCAACTTTAATTCATTGTGATTTAAAAACATGAATAACAGATTTCTCATGTTACAATTTCCATACATAGCATCTCAAATATGAATAGATAAGTTCTAGAAAAATATATTTAACTATTCAAAACAATCTCTTTTTAACTTAAGTGATTCTACTGCACACATTTCATGCCACAACCTGCTTATTTATAGAACAGAAAAATAAAAAATGTTGCACTTGGAAAAATACACAATATCTTTAAAAATCTTTCACAAATTTCACAGTATAGAAGAATGAAACATACCTGAAACAGCACCAAATAAGTTAAGCATACTTGCATATGTCTTATCAGATATAGGTTCTGGATTCCAATTAGGGTCAATGTCAGGCTGATTAACTTGTATCATTTTCAGTAGCTCCGACAATGATATGAAAATGATAATCACTTGATACAACAACAATACACTCTTTGGTTTATCATAATTAGTCTTGGCATGGCATTTCTAAAATAGTGGTGAGGGAAAATGAAAATTTTACAAGCAAATCAGTTAAAAAAATATTTAACAGCAAAATAAATTTAATAAAATTATGTCTTTAAAAACGCACATTATTAATGCCCTAAAAGTAGAATTTTTTGTAATGTCAATTATTTTTGTATTTTTAGTAATTAACCTGTAATTCACTATCATAAACATTATGAAATTTTAAAACAGAGTGTTTCTGAAATTCCTTATTTAATGTTGCCATGCACAATGACCAAATTTAATTTAATCAATCAATTAATTGAAATTGGCTGATAATTAAATTTTGAAAATATCAAATCATTGAAAAATGCAAGTATCATCACTGAAAAATACAAGTGTAGAAATTTTCAATCCTTTTCCTATAGTTGTAAATGCTCTAGGGAGATTTTACAAGAGTATTGAAATTAAGAGATCAAACATTTCAAAAATTAGTATCGATTCAATAAAAGTAATGATGATTTTGAAATAGCAGTTTCAAGATACCACTAAATTTTCAAAACTCCAAAGACAACTAATTTTTTTGTTATATTTTTTGCCTGATTTTTGATCCACCATCCACAATAATGCATTATCTTTGATAGACTAACAGAAATTCCAAAATATGCATCAGCCATAATAATAAAGTGATTACTAGGCATAACTGGGTCAAAACATAATTAAAAGGGCAGGAATAATTATGATTTAGAAAAAAATATGCTGTTGGGCAAAAGGTATTATGGAAACATTCAAGCTGCAATCTGATATAATGACAAAAAAAAAAAAATGCATATCGTTACTGCAATAGCAGATAAAAATCAGATAGCTGTTCAAAATTTATATTTTACTAAATTAGTTACCTCTAATTGAAAAAGCCATTTTGATTAACCAAGAAACATGGCAAAAGTGGGTAAAACGTTTTATAATTATTTAAATACCGAAACTGAAATTGTAAATTCAAGTTTGAAAAAAGAGGTCAATTAACTCTTTACAATTTGGAGATAATGGGCTTGACTTATTTGCTTTTTGAATTAATCAGTCCTAGTATCAATGTCAGAATCTAAGTTGAATATAATGCCTACTTGATTAAGGACTTAGTTCTAATATGAATGATACATCGATAATTGAAAAATAAATAATATGCATTTTATTGCTGTATAGTAATTAATAAATGAAATTTTACATTTATATACATATAAAAAATAGTTTCTTAAAAAAGTGAAATTGGAACCAAATTTTTAATGTAAAATAAGTCATAAACATTGTTAATAGACTGATTTATAAATCAGTCTAAATTTTAAATAATTTTCAGAATAATAATTTTGAATTTCCTATTTGTTCAAGAAAAGTTATTAATTCTGGAAACCATGGCTATCCTTCTTTATAAATTGTCAATTTATATAGTAAATGTTCGCAGACTCCAATTTTTTTCTTTCAGATAGATAAAATAAAATAAAGTTGCAAAACAGCACTTTCATTCATCAATTAGTGTTGATATTTGATGATTTTTCTGAAAAGAAACACCAATAACCAGGCCATTTTATACCTTCTATGTCCTTCTTTAATAATCTGACTTCCAAAACATTGTAGAATTCATTATTTATGTTTGAATGGTTAGAAACACACAAAACTAAATCACTGGTCTTACAGTGCATATTAACCTAATAATGCTCAAATTGGCTTTAACATCAAATCAAAATCCCAAAACTTCCTAAAGAGAGACTGATTTCTTTGATTTTGCCATATGGGAATAAAAGATAATGATTATTTCCCACACATTACCAAATCTCAATTCTTCTTACATTTTTCACTATTGACACACACTATATATACAAAAAATTTTTGTAACCATACATAAAGTAATTTAAAAATTGGAATATGACATTCTTATAGGCTGTTTCCTATTAAAGAAGTTGTTATTGAATACATTTAAAAATTGCATGTTCAATTAATTAACCTTTCTTCAAGTTTAATTCTTTATTGCATCTTACTATTTTAGAAGACAGATAAAGGGAAAAGAACTAAATTTAAACAGATGGAATAGTATATATGAAAATAAACTAAAGTAGGAAACAATAATTAAAATATATAAGCTTATAACAAACCGGAAGTGTATTTTGGAGTAATTCAATAAAATAATCCCAAATGGTTGGACTTATAATGCAGAATCCATACTGTATTTCACAGGAGAGAACATGGATCATCTGTAACCGATATGTATACTCCAGACGATCACAGTCAGTGAAATCAAACCTAAGAAAATTATTTTAGAGCTAGGATATCATAATAGCTTCAAAATTTTAATTTAAAAATATTTATCAACAAAAAAGTAATCAAAATAAAATCTTTAAGAACCAGAATCATGTTACAAAATAGTTCACATTTAATGTCGTATTTTAATTTAAAAGTTTATTTTAATATAAAAGGCAAAATGTATAGAAAAAAATATATTACACTTTAACTATAAATTTCTCCATATATATGCTGACTATCCTTTTTTGTTTTTTAAATTCCTTAAATTTATAGCTTCTACCCAAATACATTTTCCCCTAAAGATAATTTGATAAAAACCAACATATAAAAGTGCTTCCAAATCTTTTTTCTCCTCCTGTATTCCTTTAATTTTTGTCTTTATTTTTGCAATCTAAAGTAACCTAACTTAACAATTACCATTTTGTCACCTTCATATCATGTCTCACCAAACATCCCTCCACTTGCTGAAGTTTTAATAAAAAATTAAGGCTTAGGTTATCTTAATCAGTACATGTAAAAATTAAGTTAAAAAAATTTTAGTAAATTTCTTGTAAATCATATTAAAAACACCAAAATTAAGATAACTGTTAAGTAAACATCTCATTGCTTTAAAAAAAAATGTTAGAAAAATCATATTCGCCTCCCTCCCAATTTTTACAGATGTGCATCACAATATATATATACTTTTGATTCTATTTTTATTCCTTTTTATTTTTACTAAGTTGGTTATGTTCATCTGTGTTTTAGTAGTAGCAGCATTAGTGCTCTCTAAATACAATTGTGCTTTTTTAGTTTGATTCAGAAATAATTTTAGTTTTTTTAGATTGTTTTAGAAATAATTTTTAATTGGGATTTTTATAATGCTTATATTTTTTATTATTTCATGATAATTTGATAATTTCAACAAAATATTTGAGCTAATTCAAGAAGCTGGCCAGTATTTTGTAAAAATGAATGCAAAGGGTATTTCATGTCTGGTACTATGTCAGATTTCTTACAATATTCCTTTTTAAAAAACAGAGAAGATAAAAAATTTCTTTTCATGTGTTAATAAAAGGTAATTTGTATTTCATTGTTTTAATAATAAATATTAAATATTTTTTTTTCCACTAATAGCCAAAAGTCAATTATAATGCAATTTTTTCTTTCTTTTTTTTAAAATCAGGTTGAAAAGAAAAATAAGATGGAAATAAACTTTTTTTCCGAGATGGATAATTTTTTGGCTTTTTGAAGAAAAAAAAATTTTTTTTAATGGAAATAATAATTTGATCATTTAATAATAATTTAAATTCTTCTAAAATTAATTTATCTGCATTTCAATACATGCAAAAAAAAAGTATCTTCTAAAATATTGGCATAATTAATCCTTTTCAAACACATACCTAAGGTGAGAATTTCTGACGTAAAATTAAAAAACCTATGAAAAATAAATGTATAAATAATTAGAGCAAAATATATTACTGTATGATCCTTTCAAAGAGTGTTTTAAGGCAGTTTTGAACATCAAGGAACACCATCATGCTTTTGTCTTGTAAGTAGCAGCACAGTTCTCCCATTTTGCCAGGTACATCTAAAAATATTGAACGGCAAAAACATATAGCAAATAAATAAATAAAATAAGCACATTTTGAAAATTACAATCATTGTCCCCACTACTAACTATAAATTTTGGTTCAATATTAGATTAAATCCTCATTTGGATGCTCTATAATACAGATTCAGATATAAAATCTGAAGTTTACAAGTTTCTAAATTTGTTACGATGGAAGACTTCTATTAGATGAGCATTTCCTAACGCACAAATCCGAACTGACATAATGAAAAATTTAATCAAATAATTTAATTTGGGAAAGTTTCATTTCATTCCTATGATTGCTCATTGTTTTTATAAAGTGTCTTACCTTCCTGCGTTTTATATTTAGCAATTATTTGCATAAATATTTAAACTGAACCGAAATTCTCATTTTTTAAAATTTATTCATTAAATATGTTTTGATTTTAGTATCAAAACTTAGAATCTTTTCATATCCCTTTAAAAATTTAAATAAGTTTCCTTACAATTTACTGTATTTATAAAGTTCTCCATTTTTAATTATTCCAAAATTTTTCTTTCAAGAAAATGCTCGCTTAGAATAAAATAAATTCATTTTATTCACTTAATTGCATAAAACTAACATTTCTATTTAATTGCTCTATGATTAAAATGTGTAAATGCCAGGCCCTTTTCAGTTCAACATACTTTGCACATTCAATACTATTGCCCTGACAGTACTACCAGTTTTACTTGTCCCATAGCTTAAAAAGTTTTGTTTTTAGATTATACATCGTAAGATGGATGATCAAAAAACTTCCCAAGATATGATTTTAAGGTTCAGATTTTAATTACACATTCATTTAAAGTTAACTCAAATTATTTATGTGTCTAAAGATTACTCTCTACTTTTGTTGAGCTTCAAATATAATGTTGGAGTACATAGAATATCCAATTCTTATGTTGTAATTTTTGTTTTCCTATTACATTAAGACCATACTCCAAGAGCATTTATCTAGATGTAAAAATTACACAAGAAAACATAGTCTGATATGTAATCTGCATATGCCAGAGGTTCTTGTTTTATTATATTATAGTTGGATTTCATGGCCTGGCATTTGAAGTTCAACTAAGTACTGCATTTACTGGATAAAAATGGCTACAAAATGCAAGGTAATTTCAAATAAAGTTTTGAAACCAGATATGTGTAAAATATTGTTAAATAATGGGATTTTGCCAGTTGCAGGCAAGTTACTTTTACATCTTTATTTATTCTTTTGTTCATTTTGGCAGTATTTTCCTTCATTAATTGCTACATGTTTCTAGCTCCATTCTGTACTTTCTATCTTACGTAATAGGTTTTGAACTACATCCTGAATCACCTTGTAAGTTATTCTAGGCTGTTCAAGTAATGTTCTAGAATTTATTTAGATGAATATAAATGTATTTGTCCCTAGTCATTCGCCTTTGGAAATTTATTGTTTGCACAAAGACAATATTAGACTGTTCATTTTTTTTATGATAACAGATATCCAAATTAATTTGACATCATTATATATTCAATTGAAATTTTTTTAATAAATTTTATTAATGTAAAAATTTCACATTAAATTTCAATACATGTCATTCTCTCCCATTAGTGAGACTCAAGATTTAAATTTGCTAAATATTAGGGATGGATGTTAGCATTTATGGAATTGCATTCATTTTAAGCTTGGAGATTGGACCCACTAATGGAAAAGAATAATTTTAATATTAATTCTATATTACATTAAGAGCCAACAAAACATGTCATTCTTACTAAAATCAGTTAAATCCGTCATTTTCATTAAGTCAGTTACCAGTTCTTTCAGATGAGATTTTTTTTCTTCCATTGATAAATGATGTATCAATACTTGACGAACAACATATTTATGCAAACCAGGCCACCTAAATAAGATTGAAATTTTATATCATGCAAAGAAATGATACTCAAAAATTTATACTATTAATATTAAAAATATTTTAATAAAGTTTATTAAAATTTAATTAGTAGAAAATAAACAACAATCTTATGTATATAAATATGCTCATATAACAATATATAAATAGAGAAATGAAGCATCAAATTATAATTAGTAAAGAAAAAGTATAGCACTAAGAAATAAATTTCTTTGTAATTAGAATATTCTATGAGTTTAGCTTATAGCTTGTGATGGTGATAATTTATAGGCATTATGACTAAATACTGAAGAGTATGTACAGAATACCTTTCTTCTTCATACATTATGCAGAATTACCATCAGAAATATCTGGAGAGATTAAGGGAGGAAAAATCGCATTATTAAAAGTATTCTTTTATTTTATGTTTTCTTCTCAAAAATATACATTAATTTAATTTGAATGATAGTAATTAAAAATTTTAAAAGCAAACAACATTTCATAGCTACATCTGTCAACACCATTCAGATCTCAAAAATCTCAAAGAAAGGCATTTTGTTCTGATCTAACATTGATTAACAACAACAACAAAAGTTCCTATAACATCTAAATTTAGTTACATTATTCAATGAAATTGAACCAACAATTTAGCATTTCAAATCCAATTTTACTTAAATGAATCTCTCCTTACTTAGAAATAATCATTACACATCCTAAAAGCCAAATATATATATATAAAAAAATATCTAAAAACACTAAATGCTATCTTTATTACTAAACTCATAGACAACTCCAGTTCTTATGAACAGCAAAAGTTATGAGATATAGCATTATATTCAGTTAAAAAGTCTTCCAAGCTTTAGGATATAAAAATCTGCAATGTGCATAAAATTTGGTTGTTCATAGTTTGTTTATACCATCTACAAAAGTTGTCACTAAAATCATAACTAGTAAATCTGTGAGAAACTTTCACAAACTAAACATTCCCACGCTTCCCTCCAAAATAATTTAGTTTTTTTTGTTGGGTTTCTGAGATAATTACCGAGTCAAGTATATACACAAAATAGTGAAGACAATTCATTGGCATCAAAATGAAATCATCCTGAATTTTTAGTCCATTATTTTGGTTATTAAAATGACATTTTCACAGAAAAAAGAAGTTTCAATCATTAATATATTCATTTTCAAAATGTAAATAAACAGAGCAAGCATGACATGATGCTCATATCCCAAAGCTCATTTACTGAGATATTATCCATTCATTATAATGCTGATGATCTTTAATTTTTATTTTAATAAACAATATATTTGAATGAGAATTGAGTACAGTATCATAAATCAATAAAAAAAATCTGTCTCAATGATACCTTATTCATTGCTGTAGATTTCATGTTAGTTAAGAAGGAAGAATGTTGACAACAATGTTATATATATAAGACTATGAACAACATGATTAAAACTTCTACCATTATGAAATGGTAATATTAAATATTTACTTACTCTTTTGAGACCTTATCAAACTTTTCATCAGCAATATTTTTGAGATTGCATGAAGGAAATATTTCAGACAGGGTCATTAAA
This sequence comes from Argiope aurantia, assembly GCA_026543865.1. Taxonomy (NCBI): domain Eukaryota; kingdom Metazoa; phylum Arthropoda; class Arachnida; order Araneae; family Araneidae; genus Argiope; species Argiope aurantia. Next base: position 26,406 of record JAPMOR010060209.1, read on the forward strand.
CAAAGAGCCCAATTTTCATCTAAAAGAGACCTAACAAATAGAAAATCAATATCAAATATTTTTAAAACTAGAAAAAACACACACACACAAGCAAACCTGCCATTAATACTTTACTCACATATCAAATAACTTTTGTTTCAACTGTTCAATTGCGCAATTAGATAAAACTGAGAGCATTTTCAAACACTTCTCTTGCAACTGTTCCACAAGTGAATTGCCATCAGCTATCTAGAAGTGAAATGAAAAATTGGAATATACATATCTGAATACCAACTACCGATATCAATCTAAATTTCATTTTATTCCAGCAAATTATAAACTTTTAAATAAATAATATCAAAATTTTTTTGCATTTACTTATAAAAGAAGTGTTCATAAAGTTAGTATGATGCTTTAAATAGTTGTAACCAATAAATATAAGAGCTAAGAAGAATATAAAAAAGAAAATATATCAAAATTAAAATGTTTGATACTGGAAAAAGAGACTAAATAATATTGATATATAACATTTGTTTAGGAATTGCATGTTTAGAAATTTAACCAAATAAGAAAAAACCAACTGCTGCAGAGGGGGGCAGGGGGCTCATCCAAACAGTTCCATATGTAAGTGCAAGGGGGGGGGGGAGGTAGGTAAATTAAAGAAGCACATTCTCTAAATGTTAAGTGTATATTTGAAACAGGGAAAAAAGACAAACAAAACAAAAACAACACTTTCTTTTTATTTATTGCCTAGAATTTAGCAAGACAAAGATTCCATATTAAGGGTGAGGCAGATTTTAATGACCTTGAATGCTCATTAATTGCATTTCACATAAAATTCAAGTTAAATAAATTAGAAAACAACATACTTGGTCTCATGATACAAACAATTTAATAAGTACTAAGCAAAAAAATATTAACAAGCAAGAATATCATTTTTATTTATTTTTGATAATTCGTATATTTAGGCATCATTTTCTGCAATTTTTCAGACATTAGTTTCATTTTTTTTTGCAACAATTTTGTTTGCAATGCTGCTTTGCCTTTGTTAGATGCTTTTTTTTCCCCTCTTTTCCCTGAACATTTCATAAAAGCTTATGACATCATACATAGTTTTCAAACAAAAAAAAAAAAACAACCTCCTTCTAGATTTTCAACAAGCATACCCTAAGTTGATACTAAATCCATTTTCCACAACCACAATGATACTAGTTTTTTTACAACTTCCCAAGCACCAGGAAATTCTCTTAACTTTAAAATATTAGAATAAAAATAATCTAAACAAACTTTTTCATTAAATGAATCAAGCTGTTCTTTAATTTCACTTAAAAATTCTTAAAAAAAAAAAATCAAATTTGATCTTTACATGTTTTGAACATGCTGGGAAAATTTGTGCTTTGGAATAAGCAAATCTACTATTTGCTTTTTACACACTAATGCATTGTTTTTCAATAAAAATGGATTTAAACAACTGACTTTAGACTGATTTACACAGATATATAGGGGAGTGAGTAAAAAAGAGACTATTTTCCACAATTATACAATTGTGAATGGCATTGTTTCATTTTTGAAGCTATTGGCTATGATCTTTTATTCCTGCAATATTTAGAAATCAGCACTTAAAAAAAAATAAGACAATCAAATTTCCCTGTACTTTCTCCAGTTTTTTGTGGAAATTTTCAAATTTCTCTACTTTTAGATGATTTTTTAAGTGCCCTATATTTTCTCGATACTGTGGGATCCCAGGAATAATAATAAAAAAGTACATTTTCCCTTTTCTTTATAATTTCCATATATAAAGTCACAACTATTTTAAAATTAATGGACACACAGTAAATTGAGATAAAATATAAAAAAAATTTTTTTATTGAACTTGTTCTTACATAAAAACGCTAAAATTAGTAAAGAAAGAGGAAGGAGGTACTAATGTGCCAATTAACAAGGATAAGATTACATTGCTTGCATGAAAAATCTAAGTTTTAACAAAAAGCTACACAATGAATGTGAAGGCATCAGAAACTAAAGACAGAAATCCCTATTCAGTTGAGTAAAGATGAATACTAAAAATAACCACATATATAAACTGATGCTACAAAAATATATGTGTAATCTAGATGAAACAAGATAAATTTATTATTTTTTTTCATAAGAAAATATATTTACATCAATATACATATTTTTTTAAAAAAAATCACAATCAGCTAACTTACCATAGTTGTTTTTATTCCATTATTAAAGGTCAAACACCATAAGAGATGTGCAAAATGCTCATTGATATAATGCATAAGAAATCTTGTATTCTCTTCACCATCTTGAGACATGATACTTTCACCACATAAAATGCTAGAAACAACATTAGCTGCAAGATTGAATTTCAGAACAATGTCTTCTGGGTAAAACATTTTTTCGTCTGTAACCAAAGGATAAAATATCTTTTTCTTCAAATACAACGATGCTATGTTCTGAAAAGAGCATAGAAATATACAGTTAATTTGGGTACTTGTTTTATTCATGTGTACACCTACATACTACTTAATCCTTCAGATTTAGATACAAGTATTTATAATACTACAAAAATATATATAAATTTATTAATATATAAGAATATTGTAAGTTATTAATAATATATAATATAAAAGTGCATTAAATATTATATAACCTTAATTAAAGAAGTCGTTCAGTGTTTTTTAATGATTTTAAATTTTTAGAATTTCATGGATATAGTCCAGATTTTTTTACCCAGGACATCACACAAGCAAAAAGGATGAAAAAAGGAGCACGAGGAAGCATTTCAATTAATACAGACCTTTAGAAGGCATTTTCAGCCTTCAGCATTTTGATTCCTTGGAAAAATTAAAGGTTCACACACAACTTCTAAGTTACAGTTGCAGTGAAGATGTCATTTTTGCGATCAGAAAATTATTTTAAGAGTGAAATTAATTTGCATTTATTGCATATATATATTTGCTCTACCTTTTGAAAAGCATTACTCTATTTAAAAATTTAATATTACTCCTAAATACCATTTGCAATTTTTTTTTGCATGATTTAATAAAATAACAATTATTACACAGATGTATGAAACATTTTGAAATTTGTTTAATTATAAATTAACATCTTATTTGTTCAATTTTTATTACTATCTAATGAGATCAGTTGACTATTCTATGATAACTATTATTGATTTATTATCTGATATTATGAACAACTAGTACCTTCAAAACTAATAAAAATCATTTATCTGCAATAAAAAAAACAATTATCAGTAGATGTGAATTAACAAATTCTGAAGAAAGAATAGGTTATAGTAACATAGCACGCTTTCCATAAATTATTATTACCATCTATATTATAAGAAAATAATGTTTAGTTTAATAATGTTTAGAATCTACATAAAATTAATTATACAAAAAAAGAAAAACAGTTTCCAACTGATAGTAGAATAAAATAAATAAATTTATTCATTTGTCCTAACTCTACACTAATTGGAAGATTTTTTTTTGTAATTTATTACTGTGGAATTCATAAAGCTAAAAAAATGTACTCTCT
>JAPMOR010060209.1:30033-64074 GCA_026543865.1 Argiope aurantia
TAACTATGTTATGTCATGAAAAAAAATGTTAAAAAATATGTAAAAATGAATAATAAAACATCAATATATATTCAATAAAGAAATAATCAATCATAAAAATAAATATTCATATTAATAGGCATGTCTAATTATCATTTAAAATTCAATCAATAAAATGCATGCACACAAAATAATAAATACTTTATAATATAAGAGTACAAAATGTCCCTCAAAAGTGGACCAAGTATTTATTTTACTAAACATTGCAACTAAACGTATATTTTTATTTCCTTACAAACTTTTATTAAATGAAGTGTATAATTATGTGAAAATACTTTTGCTTCTGTGGAGTTTTACAGTTAAAAAAAATGCCATCCTTAAAGTGTAAAAGTGTTATTTAATAAAATATTTCGCTTGCATTAATTTATGCACATACAGAATTTCATTCTTCTATCTATTTTCTGAGATACGTTTATTTCTAAATTCAGAGAAGCTTATCAAAATTCAGATGCAGATATTCATTTTAGAAATGACTATTTATTCAATACATTAAAATTGTCATAAGCAATATTTGACAACTAATCATTATCATTTGAAAGAAATTTGCTACTTATACATACAGTTAAATCACTTCAAATGGTCAGTCATTACAATTTTGACTTAAAAAAAAGAAGGGAAAAGGAATATACCTGATATTAAAAATGAAAGAGAAATAGTAAAACTGAACAAGGGAAAAAAATGCTCTCTCACAATTATGCGTCAGATGTTAAGCTTTCCTAAAAATAATGCATTTCAATAAGAAGGTTGTGATATGAAATTTTGACGATTTATGCTGTATGTAATTATAATGCAGGTGTCTGTGATGCAAACATTATTGGAAGATTTGAACTTTGCTTAGGTATTAAAAATGTTCTTCAGCAAGTTTTATTAACATTTCAATTAATGCATTATTTGTTTATATATAAATGCAGATTTTTTTTTTTTTACTCTGTCATTTTAATAATCTAATGTAATGTTTGTATTATCCTGGAAACATACAACGACAGACACATTCAAAACCAATCAAAGATGTGCAAAAGTGACCTAAGTCAATAAATTTGATTTCTAATACCTTTGCAAACTAATACGTTTATAGATAGAACAGTAAAACTTTGTATGGGCATAGATGAAAACAGGAAAAATACTTGCCTGACTTTTTTGCATTATGTGGAAAGAAAAAAAAAATTAAATATCACTTTAAAAATTTTTTTATTACCAATTTTAAGTGAATTAAGAACATATTCATACCATTATCTGTCCTATTTAATGAAAATTTATAACTGGAAATATATGTCTAGCTACAATATTTAAAGAAATAAATGCTTCTAATTTTTGGAGACATCTTGCATAATGTTTTCTTACAATTGTCAATTTGAATTTCAAAGAGTTCCATGAGTCTGTTGATGGCAAAATTACATCCATAAGTTTATAAGATATAAAGAGTGTCGAGTGAAGATGTGGCTTGTGGATCGACAGATATTTTTCTACAGATGTAAGGAAGAACAAACAATGCTTTTCAACACATAAAGCCCTAAAAATAAATAAATAATGTTAAAAAATACTTTTAAGATTAAAGTGCTCAAAAATTTACAACACAAGCTTCTTATATATATTTCATTATTCAAAGAATAATGGTATATTTCACTTCATTTATTCAAGAGAAAATTAGTGGAAAAAACATAGTTGAATTCTGAAACTTTGTAGCGTGACAAACCTAAACTGGATAACTTTCAATAAAAATATTTTATGACATATTTTATAACAAAGTCCTCATCAAAAGAAAATCCAAAGATAATAATAATAATAAGATAATAATAATTAATAACATTTCATCACATTTTCTAAACAATTACTGGTCAACATTTTTTTTAACAATTTCACAATCTCTTAAAAAGATGTGTATGCCCTAAAAGCAACTCAATTTAAAAAAAATCTAAATCAAAACCATCAAAATGGAAACAAGTCATCAAAATTCAACACAGATCTAGCTTTTGAAGACTAAATTTTTAATGATTCTCATCGCATGAGAATCAGTACTGCCCCTAGATAGTAAATAGGTAAAGACTTGAAGCTGATATGAAATTACAAATTTATTTCTTGTATTCTTGTACCCACATACATAAAATAAATTTAAGAACAAAGTAAAAATAATAAATATTAATTGCTAATTAAAAGTTAAAAATTAAAGCAAGGTTATTGCAACAAAAGTTATTAAAAAGAAAAATAATATTTTGTATCAGAGCATTTTAATTGGGAATACAATTGAACTCACTTATCTTTAAATAAAAAAAAAAATTTACTCTGACAGAAGGATTTTTCAAACATTGACAACTTGACTTTTCTTCTACAGCTAGAAATAACACTTACCAAATGACAAAATAATTTATTTAATGGCAAGGCCATTTCATATTTGTACAAGGAACCTCAAAATTCAAAGGGTGATGCTGAAGAATTTTATTTTAACAAAACAGAGCACCTTTTAAGATTGCCGTTTTATTTGAAATACAATATTGCCTGAAAATAACATTAAATATTTTTGTCTAAACAGAAGCAATTTTTCCAAAATATTTCATCACACAATCTGCTAATGAGTTGAATGATATTAATCGTGTATCATTGTAAATAAGCATTCCTAGCCTAGTTTAGAGTTTCAAATTTCCATTCTTAATACTTTTTGAAGTTTTCAAATTTTTAATCTTATTGATTCTTATTGATACTGATCAGTTAATTTTTTAAAAAAAATCTTTTACTTCATATGTATATAAATGTTAAAGACAAATTATGTACTAATCATTTATTCGATTTAGATTGTTCAGTTTAACTTTTTATCAAACAAAATAAGTTAGAAATTATAATATTACATTTTTTGTCAGTTAGTTTTATTTCTCAGTTTTTCATGATTAGCACCTTTTATTATCATTATATTTTAGAGACTATTAAATACAGTTGAAATCCATTATGAATATAATTTTAAAATAAAGTGAAATGTTATGTATTCAATTTTAATTAAAAAACAAATTAATGCACAATTTATAAAATAACATTTTTCCTTTATTGCATTTTTTATGATGTTACTATGCAACCTCTTCAAATAAAAATACTTTCTTCTATGCATGTCTTTGTATAAATATTGTCTGTATTTTTATTAAATAAAATTTCCATAAATTGAAGAATTATTAAAATTACATTTCTGAACATGTAAGAAAAAAAAACAACGGAGAAAAAAAAATAATTTCATTTCGCCAATTAGAAATTAAATATGCATGTTTAATCTCATACATTTAATTTTTTTAAAAGTAGAAAGCCCTTTGCAGCAAATTGGCATGCTACTCTTCACATTTTAACCTTAAAATTTGTCTAGAGGTAAAAAATTCCTTTGTGGCAAAAAAGAAAATTTAAGTTTCATTATACACTTAAAAGCATTTATATCCCAATAAATTTTTATATAGTGCATAAAGTGTTTTTTTTAATTTCTGAAGAAAATTTATCAAAGTGAATTTAAAATATTAATTTTATTTTTATCAATACAAAGTTATATACATAATGAAAAAGCAATGCAGTTTTTGAGAAAAATTTTAAAGGAGATTTGGACCTCAAGTTTTAAATATTGGAGATAATATTTTTGTAAATTTGCTTCTTAATTATATAAGAGCTATAAAATGCATCCATATTAAAAATGCACCTAAAATATGGGAGACTATAAATTTAGAAACTAAAAACAAATTAAATAAATCTTTTTCTCAAACCACAAATGACAATCATGGGTTGTCCTATTAGTGTGGAAAAATTGGTACAGTTTTTAAATTATAACATAGTAGGTGTCCCCTTTATGTTATTTCTTCAATGATTCCATTCTGTTTTCATAAATGAAAAATTACCAATGATTTTGAGATACTGGAATTCTCACATTAACCAAGCTCATAGAATTCAAGAGATTTAAGAATGCAACAAGCTACTAGAAAGAAAATTAGAAAGTGGTCATAACATTGAAATACTAAATCTGTAATTAAATATTGTATAAATTCATCAACAGCTACACCATATACCAATCTGATTGCTTTTGTGTGGAACATGGCAACTCATAACTGTAACATCCAAATTAAATGAAATTTGGTAAATGGTCTTGACACCAAAACTGCAGAAAATGACATTTTACATTCAAACAGTCAATAGGAATAGATTCAAAACCTATACTTGATGAGGAGGCTAGAAAAGAATATGCCATATTTTTATGCCATACAGGAAATCAAAAATATTAGATTAATTAATATATGAGAAAGCTGAGGGAGAAGAATCTTTTAATGGTTTTATAGGGGAAGGGAAATATTCTTTTTTTTCTACTGATGTACAAATAAAATATAGAAAATTGATTTCAAATCATATCTAAATGAAACTTACTCTTCTTGTGACTCGAGAGAATGAATGGAAGAATTTAATTCTTTTCCTATTTTGAAAATTATACTCTCTTCATTCATGATTTGGTCTTTTACTTGCAAATAAGAGTTAACAAAGGCATCCAGAATCTCAAATAAAATCTGGGATACATCATCTAAAAAGGGGGAAAATTAAATAAATAGAAACTTAGATATTTGAAGTAATAAGAACTAATAAAGAAATAGAAAATCAAATTACCCTGATTTTTTAAATCAACAGTATCATGTAAACTTGCACAAAAAAGCTGATAAACAAAATTTTCTACTGTTTCAAGCGTCCAGCAAATCTAAAATAAACAAAAGACATTTAACTGAAGAACAAGTTTCAAAATATGCATAATATAAAATATCAGATTGGTTAATGCTACTACAAATAATTAGATACCATTCAAATAATAAATTAAGAAAATTACAAACTAGAAACAGATTTAATAACAAATTTCACAAAAAGAAATTTTAAAAGTACACTTTTATAAGTGAAATATATATATATATATATATATATATATATATGTAATGATATTTTAACTCTAATTTCAATTTAATTAATTTTCAAGATTTTATCTTAATTTAGCCCATAGTAACTTTATTCTAAAATATTCTCTTATTTCATGATCCAATTCCACTGTCTCTACTTAATTAATTCAAGAGAAGGTTTGTTAAATTGCAGAATCAGCTAAAAGTCTAACTATCCCACGCTCTGCATGAAGAGGCAAAATACCGCTGATGAGGCAAATTCTTTTTTAAAAATCTCCCTGTGTTTCCCCTGCCTTCCTCGCGTGTGTAAGGAAAATCCCTATCGATATCTCGTAATATATTAGCGCTATGAAGAAATGTTTTCCCTATCAAAATCATAGGTTATATAAGACCAGGGATAAAATGTTCAAGAGCTTTTTCCTCATTCCTTTTCTGTCTCGATCTGTGTGCTTATCGCTTGTACATATGCCTGCTTCTTAAAAATGAAGTCACGAAATAGCAAGTCTCTTCACTGTCTCCAAACTGCATTCTGCTTCACATAAAATAATGCTTTTATATATATATAATTTTAATCATTTTCTACTTTTTGGCCTTTTACTTATTATATTAAAAAATCTTGAAATTTAATTTCTGAAAATCTCAAATAGATAGCCTCACTCATATTTAATCAAAATTTAAATTCATTGATTGAAACATAATACAGCTAGGAAAATATTTAAAAAAATATACATTGCACAAGTGTTATTATTTCAAAACATATTATGAAGCAAGAGGAAATTGCTTAAAAATTTCTAACTTTACAAGTATAAAAGAAGTCAAAATTAAAAAAAGAAAACATGTAATAAAAAAATAAGCTATTCAAGGAAAATTTAAGTTTTATTTTTTATATCTTTAACTGATGTCTCTTCCTCCCCTCTTAATTTGAGTAAATATTATTTAGAAAACGGAATTTTTCATCAGTTGAAAATAAAAATATATATCTTTCAATAAAAAATCAGTTTAAATTTTTTTAAAAATAATTTTTATGATTTGAAAAAAATAATTTTTGAATATAATCATAAAACTTACACACATATAATTAATACTTAATATTTATATAAAATAGAAAAGAAATAAAAGTGTAAATAATAGAAAATCTATATAATATTTTTATCTGAGATAAAATGCTGAAAGTAAAGTGTAAAATTATATCTATAAATAGTTTTTCTTTTTAATTCCATTGTAAAACAAAAAGAATTGGCAATCTAATTAACAGAATTAATTTGCACAGCAGAGTGTTCAGTAAAATGATTAAAACTTAATTTATATTTCACCATATCTTGATTATTGATGATGTTGATGTCGTGTCCGGGTTATCACGGAAAGGGGGTGCAGTAGCTTCTGAGGGTAAAGACCCCTGAGCAAAGACCCCTCTGCACCCGAGGGCAGAAGTCTGACTTCTAGCTCATATAAAGATGAAAAACACACACGTTCGCTTGCACAACCCCTTTTTACAAGGGGGCACATTCACACACCTCACAGATAGAACACAGAAGAACAACAACCATGCCCGAACTGGGATTCGAACCTGGGATGCCCAGATTACAGGAAAGATGCGCTATCAGTAGGCCAGGACGCCGCCTCTTAATTATTAAAATAATATATTAGAATCTTAAATATGCATATCAACAGGTACTGAAAATAAGTATCACTAGTACGACAGGAATGCTTCATGAAACATAAATAAATGAAATAAGCTGACAGACTATTCAACAATTTATCATGAAAGTTTTGAAAGAAATTTCCGAACTAGAAACTTTATGTATTTTGTAAGAATCTTAATTAAAAGAGTTATGTGGGTTTGTATATTGGCACATTAGAAAAAAAAAAAGCCAAAATATTTATAGTTTGCCCAACCACCATTAACAAGGAAGAAAAACCAAGGATAAAATAATTACTTTAAGAACAGATTGTTGGATCTAAAATTATGAAATTTGGTATAGATATAAGTAGGAAGGTGAAAATGTGTATCTTGGTTTAATTTTGTCAAAATTTTAAATAGAATTTTAATTAATTAAAAATTAAGTAATAACATTTTGATATTTTATTTTTTTACATAATTCTTGAAAATATTACAGCATAAACATGATTTTTACAACACTTGATAAATTCTAAAAAAATTAATAACATCCATATTTTATGACACCAGATTAATAATTAAATATTGTAGATTAATTTTCAGTCATTTTAATAAATTTCAAGAATTATTTTAAGCACATTTTACTATAAAGCACAAATTGTTGGAATGAAATTCAAGTGATTTTTATTTTTAATGTAAATATTTTATGCTGTGTTTTTCTCCCTTGTTGATAGTTCAATTAAATATAAGATATATAATAAAATTATATATTAAATAGGGTACTCTTAAAACAAGTTTTAACATCTTTTTTTTCACAGTAATTACATAAAATGTTTAATTTTAAAATATACTACTATGAAAAGGTTTTAATTAGTCAGAGCACTGCTCTTATATAATTTGTTATATGTAATACACATTATTACATAAAAACACATATTATTACTATGTTATAATTTTTCTTTTCAAAAGTACATAAAAACCCTTTCTGATATTACAAAAATAATGATATATATTTAGTTCTACAAAAAAAGATGTATATTTATACATATTTTATGAGCATATTTCGATTCAGTAAGCAAGTTATTGCATCAGTTAAAATTCACACATTTTCCATTTCAGATTAAAGTTTTAACTATTAGGTGAAATGACAGGTGCATAAAAAAATGGGAGAAAGGTTTTTAAAAGAATAAATTACATGTCTATCAAAATTTGAAAATATATTGCTGAAGAACTTTTAAGAGAAAGTCACAAATACAAATAATTTACTGATATTTTTTTGCATGCTATAATCTTAATCAACTAACTGGTTCCTAAAAGCATTTAATAATTAATGTTTATTAGTCTGGATACCCTTGAAGCCTTTCTGTATTAAAAAATGATCTGATCATAACACACAACTTTGAATGTATATTTCTAAAAAATAAAATTCAGGCGTAAAATTATAAGTCTTTACAATTCAGTTGTAATTATCAGCATTTTGTATTGAAGACATGAACAAATCAGTTCTGTATAATTTATTTTAACCTAATTTCTAAAAATGCATGCATAATTTTTCTGTCTGAAGGAGGCAGTTGTGAGCCTTGTCTGATATAAGATCATGAAATATGAGCCATCTTTACTGTTGTTGTCTTTATTACAACCTTGTTATTTCCTTACTAACTGTTTCATTTTTTAATTTTTGATCTTTTATCACTAGGTAAGAATTTTTATGTTATTTCTGTGAGCAAAAACTTTGCTTAAAAGTAATCCCTAAGTTGGAAGGCAAACTAAGAACATGGACTATTAATGATTAAAAACTTTTTAAAAAGTCTAGAATGATATTTGCTTGAATGGTTTCCCTAGCTACTTTTATTCATAGATATAAAAGAATCTCAAAGAAGAAAAACCTATGAAAATTGTAACTGCCCAATACTTTTTAATGCAACATTAATTAGAAACACAAAAACAGGTTTAAATAAACTTTAATGCAATTAATAATTGATTTCTAAAATTTCTTGAGTTTTCTTCTAAATCCACACAGAAATGTCACCCTAATAAACTCTAAGACTAACACCAATAAACTCTTAAAATTTCTAACTCTGGAAAGCAATGGTGTTCTTTTTTAAAAAGCTTTCTTATAATATAAAAAGAATCATGTTCATTTGTAAATACAGTAGTTCACATTACAACAAAGTAAATCTAAGAAATGTCAAGTGAGATCTTAATATCAAAGTTATAGATTTCAACTGAATTTTAAATAAAATACATTCATTGGGAGCTCGTTCGTGTGTGTAAATTCAATGACCCTAAAATTCAAACAGCTACCATGTTGAAATTTGGCACATGACTAAGACTGTAGATCTGTATGTGATTCTATCAAAAATTTAGTGGTCTGTCTAAAACTTGGTACATGATTGCAATAACTCTAAAAAAATAATAATAAATAAATAAAAAAAATGAAGAAATATTGTTTATGGATTGAGCATTATAACTGTAGATCTGGATCACATATTGGTTTAATCAGTTAAATAGAAAACATTTAAAATACAAAATCAGTTTTCTTGACTACACTTAAAAAATACAAAATATACATACTTGGGCAAAACACCGATAGTTTGCGATTAAAATTGAGCTTACATAAGTTTCATGAAAGATATACATCTAAATAAATAGTTATACATAAAAGTTGTAATTTTATAGACAAATAAAAAATATGCACAAAAATTCCATATTAATATAAAGAAACAGCTCACCTCAGGATTTTTCAGAATTGCAATGAACACATCATGGATAAAATACAATGCCAGATCTATTCTTTTAGATTTCATCTCTCTTTTAAAAAGTTGTTCAAGAAGAATGCCCAATAATTTTATGATTTCTTTTAAATTTTCTTCAGGAATCAGGATATCTATATAAAAGAAAATGTTACAAAAAGTAATAAGAAATTAAAAAATTGCAGATAATTTAATATGATAAAAAGAAAATAACTTTCATAGATAACATATTTTATGATATTACATATAAAATCTTAAAATATATCATTCAATGTTCAAACATTTTGATGCTTCGAAATAAAATTCACACAATAATAATAAAGGAGTTTTCAAACAATTTTATTATTACTTATTTTGATAGAAAAATTGACTTTCATTGTTTCATAATAAACAAAAAATAAAATTTTGGCAACACAAAATTGTAAAAGTAAAACAGTACAAAAAACAACATATTGCAGGAAAGAATTGGTCAGAGGAAATTGTGACATATAAGTTATTATTATATTTATGGTTTTTATCAGAAAAACTAGATACTTCTAATAAATTTTGAATAAAATTTATCAATGTAAACAATAAATTTCATTTACACTAATAATGATGCCTGTCCATGAGCATGCAGATGTGATAACTAAAAAATGCAATAAATTAGAATAATGGAATTTTTTTCTTAATTTTGTACGTAGAATTATAAATCTGTCACAAAATTTGTGTCTAATCAAATCAAAGGATTAACCACGTTTGCACGTGCACACATCTATGCGATAGTAAAAATTCAATGTAATTAGAAAGATGAAATTTAGTATATGATCTTAGTGCTATAATTCTAGATCAGCATTAAAAAATTTTAAAAAAATGTATGCAAAAGTTATTTTTTAATAAATTATTAATGATTTTTAACAAAGAATACAAAATGGATACTTGTTGGCAAATAAAATATCAATAATAATTTCATTCACTGGGAATGATCTTTATGTAAGTAGAAACAGTTTTTAATTCTTAAAAACATAATTTAATTAAATATCACAACAACTTCATTAAAGCCTTCCTTAAGCTTTATAATATTAGAGAATAAAATTTGAAGAAGATCTAATCAACTATCAGGATTTTTATTTTATATACAATAAATCTATTTCTGTACATACTACAGAAGTCAAGAATTATATTAACCTTTTGGATATATTTGATGCATCAGAATATCATGCATTTGTATGAATTTATTAGTTTTAGTTTAATGTAATAAAAATTGCCTTAAGTTATTTCAATACCAAAGAAATATATACCAGAAATAACATGAACTAAATGAAATGTTGAATAATATATATTTCTTTTACAAGCATATAGAATAAAATGTGCTCCAAATGCAAAAGTTTTGCAAAAAAAAAAAAAAAAAAAAAAAAAAAGGTTAAATAACTTATTAGCAATGCAGTTTCTTGCTGTTTTCGATATACTGTTAATTTCAGGGGCCACTTTAACATAATAAATTTTAACAATAATATTTTCATTTTTAAGCAGTACATATAATAAATAAATAAACAAAAAATTGAAGAGAGTTCTGATGCATTAATCTTCAGATATTCAGCAAAAGAATAAGAAAAATAGTACTACCTGCAAGAGCATCTTCTTGGCACATTTTCAGTAATCTTTGATACATTTGTATCTCTAATATTGCAGAATTATCCCCATAAAATCGATTTCCTTCAACCAACTGTTGCAGGCCAGAAATAACATCAGAAGACCAAGAGGAAGTTTTCAGCCAATTTATAAAAAACTGTGCTTCTCTGTATCTACCAGTGCCTGTTTTAATTATGCATTCCACTTCTGAGACAGACAACTACAGGGAAAAGAAAGAAAGAGAGAGAAAAAAATCTTGATTTATATGCCTTATGTGATTAAAATTCATTTAATCCTTAAAATTTAACAATACATAAAGTTAAAACCTTCAAAAAAAATAAAAATAGAAATCATAAAATGCATAAGACATTGAAATAAAATGACAGTGTTACCACAAAGGGCAAAATAATGATAGTTTTTCAGACATTTTGGGCAGCTGAATAAAAGCTAGTGTTTTTTTTGGCTTTCACAATGCAAAACTGATATCATTAGGTAGAATTCATCTGAATAGTCATCACAGGGAAATGTTCTCTTCTTGCCTTTATCACATATTTTCAAGGGTAATCTCTTTCAGGTTCAATTTCATTGAAAAGTATTGAATTTATGATTCAGATTTTAACTTCTTGCTGATTGATTTGGTCTAAAATTTGATTTAATTTTGATACAAAAATCCTTTCTAAAATTCATTACTATTGCATTTTTTATTTATCACATTCACATCACTTAGACAGACACTAACAATAGAAAAAGTTCAAAATTTTATGTGTTTCAATTCTAGTAATAAAATTGTAAATCAAATTTTATCACTCTAGTTTGTTGAATTTTTTAGTTATTGTATTAACAAGTATAAGGATGAAAAGACTTTTTGCTGAAGTTCAAAATTAAACCAAAATGTAATAATTTGTCATTAAAAATGAATAACTCAGATTTCATTTATCTATTTTTTTTTTAACTATTGTGTTTGGACGCACATAATTCTAAAAATTGTAAAAAAAAACTTTTTTGTCTTTTGTGAGAGCTAAAATGTGAAGGTTTTCCAAAATCTAAAGGATATTTTTGGATGATTAACAGATTTCCTATTTTTAGGTTTTGTGTATGAAAAAGTAAAAACGAGTCAAGTTAAAAAATCAGTCAATTAGGGAAAGTTTAACATATATTGTTGACATTAAATATCTTAATATTCTATCTCAAAGTTGAGAAGCCTTATGATTAGCGAAAAAAGCCTTATGATTGTAATATGGATATACTTAAATTGGGGTTTCTAAATTCAACAGTATCTACCCAAGCTAAGCTATTTAAATTTCAGCTCACTCCTTCTTTATTTCATAAGCAATGAAAATTATGAAACTTTGGAGCACATTCTTTATCAGTGTTCCAAATACAACAATGAGAAAATTTACAAGAGAAACTGAATGAGTTCCATGGCCAATCTCTAAAATGTATGATTTCAAATAAGGATAAAAAAAAATCATTACAAAATTTCTCAGTCATATTATGATAAAAAGACTCAGTTCACTGAAAGCCTAAATAGGATAAGTTTCAGTTTAAGGATAATGATTTAACTAGTTTAAAAAAGTAAATATTTGAGAGTACAACGGTGATTGTGACCCTATTAACAAAATCTGGAAAACTATCACATGTAAAAGCCTAACATAATTTCAGATAATTCAGAATACAAATACTATATGCATGCATATATTTATTTCGCTTATTTTATAAGTAAAATATAACTTTTAAAAAGTAACTTATGTTACACAGCACCATTTAATAAAATTGTTCTCTTTTTTTGTCTCAACATTAAAAAAAAATGAAGCATGCTCCTTTGCTGGTATAGATATTTAAGTCCAGGGAAATATTGCATTTTTATATATTTTTTTAGTATGATTAATCTGAAAAAGACAATGGCTTTTCATGTAAAATTTCAAATATTATGTGAAATTGAAATATAATATTTGTATAAATTAATGATGAAAAGATACTATTAAAAGGATACTGTACATGAAAATTAAAAAATTTTATTAACTTATTCAGCCATTAATAAATGATCTAACTGCAATTAAAATCCTTCTTATTTAAAATTTATAGCGAGAAGTTTTTATTTAAAAACTTAAGTATTTTTTTAGCGATAATAAATAATATTTCATAGTTTGTAAGCATTCAAGTTATTATTATTCAGGGACATTTATGCATTCTAGTATGACATTACTAGTTAATTTATGAATTGTCTATTAATTATTAAACAAAAGCTTAAAAAGATAATGAATATATTTCATAAATCCAGAAATTTATATTTGAGAAAATGATAAATTAGAAATTTCAAATATACAGAAATCCTACTCATCCAAGACACATATTGGAAAATACAACGAATCAATTCAAAAACTGAATAAAAAAGTAAAAGTACGGAAAAAAAAAAGGTATGCTAAATTTTCTCATATATCTCTTATCTTTCTATCACATACGCTAGAAATATACAAAATTTATAATAAAAATTTCAATGAAAGAAGTTAAGAATTAAAATACCTTAAAAATAACAATATATTTTTTCTATATTATTATAGCAACAGAATATGGAAATATGAATACCTATCATTAGAACTGCAAATAATTTGAATTTACTGTTGATGGGCACTCAAAAAATGAGATTCAATAAACATAAAAATAATCTTAATATCATTAAATGAAAGGTCAAACATTTTTTATTAAACCTTTCCAAGCTTATGATGTCATTTGGTAAAGTCTTTTTCACCTTTAATTTGTGTTAAAAGTGACTGATAGTACCCAAATGGCAATATGGTTTGAATACAAATTAATAAATAATTCTAATTATTTAATTGAGAAAATAAATTAATCTGCAATAAATAAAAAAATTAATTATGAAAAATTTCCACAATTTTTTTTACATTAAAAATTAGGGGGTGTGGAAGACTTCTTTATCAAACAATATTTTCATTTAAGGAATTGTGCATAGGTATTTATAGCGCAGAGGGAACACATAGGAAAAACTACCACCCTTTATTTTTTTCATTCCTTTCAATCTTAATTCAGTATTTTAAGGGCATTTAATCCAATTCAATGCATTAATTGAATGCCTAAATAATATTTAACAAAAAATGGATATTCTCGCATTTTGGTGTACAACATCTGTATTTTCTCTTATTACAAATATGATATATATTATTAAAACGTATGAAACAGATAAATAAGAAGAAATACAATCTAATAGTCAAATTAAAGAACCATTGAATTCATGTAAGGCACTGCGATACAGTGACATATTTTATAGCAAATTCAACAAGTTAAAGGAATAAAAATGCTATATATTTTCCATATTTTGATGAAATAAGCTAAAAAAAAGCCTACAATATTTACTGACAAAAAAAGTATTTTTTTAGCAGCGAAGAAGTTTTCTTCAATTAAAAAAAACAACAAAAAAATTATTTACTTTAGAACAGCAGTCGAGAATGTCTTTGGCTTCATCTTCAGGTACGAAAGAGCAAATGATGAAAATAATGTTGAATGCACACATCAGGCATTCTATATCCGAATTAATTTTCTTTATCCATTGAAATACAACTTGCTGCACAAAATTAAGGGCAGATTTTTCTGATGTGTGTGATTCAGAAACAATCTTTATAAGCTCCATTAAAAAGTCTGTACTAGCCGCAGATGCTAAAAGCTCTTCAAGTAACCGTAAATAACTATGTTGACAAGCTTTGTCAAGCTTATCACATAAAAGTTTACAAAATTTTAAGATGTGTTTAAATGATTGAGACTTTTTATCTGAAATCAGAACCGTCGACTCACTACTTGATATTTTCACATCAAGGGAACATTCTTCAGTGGCATTTTCATCCTGTTTATCATCATCATCTTTTTCTTCTTTAAATCGAACAGTCCCTTTTTTTCTTTTAACAGAACATTCAGTCGGTTGAAGAATACAACTAAAAAAGAAAGTTAAGTAAATCAAAGCTGACATTTTCTTCTTTTCTTCAATACTGAATAATACATTGGTGATTGGAAGCACTTCTTCCCAAAACTCATTCAGAATATTTTTAAAATCTTCAGACAATTTTTCATTTTCATTACAACTGAGGCATTCTAATTTTCTGATTACATTTCCTAAAAAAATGTATAACTTGGATGTAGCAAGATGACAATGGTTTTCTTCGTAAAAAGAAGATTTTAGCATAGGTAAAACCTAGAAAATAAATGTAACTTTTTATATAAATGCTAAACACTTTTTTAATATTTTCAAAACAAGCAAACAAATGTTTTTTATGCAGAGGCATCAAATAAATAAATAAATAAATAACTACTACATATAATAATCTACTGAATTATCAAAATATCTCCTTCAGAAAAATAGCCTTTTAATAAATATGAAGCATTTTAATCACAACTAATAGAAAGCTGTAACTTTTTTTTTAGCTTCCAATTCTATGAAAAACTATTTTATCCTTCATATGATATATCTAAAATGATAAAGACCCGTTCCAACCAATAGAATTTGATGAGTTGGGCACAAATATGGGGTGAGGTTTTCAGTAAAAAAACATATAAATCTTTAATTTTGAATCTAAAAAGAAAAGATTATGTACATCCAGTAATTTAATCTAAATACTGATACTTAATCTAAAACATAATAATATGAAAAAAGTCATGTAAATCATTTTCCTTGTTTTAGTTTCCCCAAATTTACTTATTATTATTTCCAAATTTAAGCCTGTATAATTAATTTTCCAAGGAAATCAATATTAAGTTGGATAGGCTTTCTCTCAGACCACTGTAATACTTAATTATTATTATTATTAAGTTATGAAAAACTGCATTCAGAACTAACAAAGATTATCTGAATCAATAATTTAATTCTTAGGATTATATTTCAATTGGGAAATATTTCTTGTAGATAAATTTTGCTTCAGGTCAGAAAAATTTATTCTTTATTCTCACAGAATGGGGGGGGGGACCTTTGAGAAACAATAAAAATAGTTAAATACTTCATAATTTCTAAGTGGAATATTACTAATAATTATATATACAATACTTATTTTTCTGCACTGAGATCTGTTAGTGTGTGTATATTATATATATATATATATATACACAGTGTCTCACAAAAGTGATAGGACACTTGTGATTTACGAAAGGAAACTGTAATAAAATAAATTAAAAAAACATGTACAAAATTTTTATGGGTATGTTTCATAATTAAATTTAGTAACAATTATTACATAACATACATTTTGTCAAAATATTAAAATATTAATTTAATAAAAATACAATTGTTTAGAACAGAGCAAAAAATAGCTCACATAAGTGATGGGGCACCATTAGATATGCAACAAAAATCGTCTGAAATAAGCAATAAAAATATTTTTGATGGTTTTATTTTTACTCAAAAGCAATTGGCAATAATTTGTAAAATCGTCTGCAGTATTTCTCTCCAGTTTGTTTTGGAATTGTTGTGTTTTTTAGCTCTGTGCAGCCATGAATGCTAAACAAAAAGAAACTTCGCCTGAAATTCGAAAATTAGTTATTAATTTGCATATTGAACGTGGAAAATCTATTGGAAAAACTGCTGAAACGGTTAACTTGAGTCATTGAACAGTTTTCAATATCATTAAACGATATAAAAAGAATCATATTATTCAGGATAAAAGAAGACCAGGCCGACCATCAAAACTATCCAGTGGAATAAAGCGAATTATCATTCGAAATATTAAAAAAAATCAAAGAAAGAGTGCTCCTGAAGTTGCTGCTGATTTACAAGCATTATATGGAATAATTGTTAATCCTGAGACTATTAGAAGGGTAATTCGATCTGCTGGATATCACGGTAGAGTAGCCAGGAAAAAATTCTTCGTAAGTGAAAAGAATAGAAAACTCAGATTAGCTTTTGCAAAATCCAACATAAATAAGAATTCTGATCACTCAAATAAAGTTATATTTGCTGATGAGAGTAAATTTAATATATTTAGTTCCGACGGTAGAATCTTGGTGTGGAAAATACCCAGGGAAGAATTTCGCAAACAGAACTTGGTGCCAACAATAAAACATGGTGGAGGAGGAGTTATGGTATGAGGGTGTATGTCATTCCCTGGAATTGGTAATCTTGTTTTTATTGACAGTATAATGGATCGGTACAAGTATATTGACATTTTAAAGCAAAATTTGAAATCTTCAGCATGAAAATTGAACCTTCAAAACGATTTTAAATTCTACCAGGACAATGACCCCAAGCACACTGCTTTGAACGTTAGACTCTGGCTGCTGTATAACTGTCCTGAAATAATAAAAACACCACCACAATCTCCAGACTTAAATCCCATAGAGAATATTTGGCAAGAATTGGAATCAAGAATTCGCAAACACACCATTTCTTCAAAACAGCAATTAAAATCGGTGCTTCAAGAAGAATAGGGTAAAATCACTCCAGAAATCACAAAAAAATTAGTCGAATCCATCCCAAGAAGATTAAATCATGTTTTAAAAGTAAAAGGAAATCCAACAAAATATTAAAACCTTTAAAAAAGCACAATTTTTGGATAAATATTTGATGGAAAAATAAGTGTCCCATCACTTATGTGAGCCATTTTTTGCTCCGTTCTAAACATTTGTATTTTTATTAAATTAATATTTTAATATTTTGACAAAATGTATGTTATGTAATAATTGTTACTAAATTTAAGTATGAAACACACCCAAAAAAATCTTGTGCATGTTTATTTATTTATTTTATTACAGTTTCCTTTTGTAAAGCGCAAGTGTCCCATCACTTTTGTATATATAACAATATTATTTCTTCTCTGGCCAGTTTTTATGTATGTTTCTGCAGAAAACAGGAATTGAAATCTGGGTAGATTTTATGCATAGAGCTGAGATACTGACAGAGAGAGTACAACTCTACTTTGGTGTAGGACAAGATGAAATCACGTGACATGTGGACAGAATTTGTGTTCACTGTAACCACATTCTCTGGCAGATTTTTTCTCGCTTTTAACTGTTGGATTTTAAAACTTATTTCAGCCATGGTAAACTATTGCTGTGCAATTGGATGCAAAGAAAAAGCTTCTAAGGATAGTTCTGTATCATTTCACAGGTATATACAATAAACATATTCTGTTTATATCCATTTTAAGTCAATTTAAAATTTTATAACCTCCATCACTCAGTGATTTTGGCGTTAAAACTGAATAACATTTCATGGTTTAGTTTAGTTATTGTATTAAATTTATTTAATTTGTTATTATGCTTCATTTAAACTGATGTAACTGCATTATATTTTATTACATGCTTTATTTTAATTTCGAATGTGTTGCAAGTGCTTGGCTGCAAACTTGGCATGATTTTTTCTCGCTAATACAAGTGTTTACATAAACACTATTGACCAATTAATAATTGTGTATTCATTTTTGTGCAAATAAAGTTCCTTATTATTTCCAATATGTTGTTTCTTTTTTCCCATAAATATTCAAATCGTATTATACCGTAAAAGATATTAAATCATCATTGTGAATGAAATAGTGAAACTAAAACATTTTATTGAAAATGTTATATAGTAAAATTTCATAAATGTGCTAGCAGTAATTGCATGTTTTTATAAATTTTAATTAAGATCTAAAAAGAAACTAGTGGATATTCTAAAGATAAACTATTCAAGAAAGAAATGCTATATTTCCAGATAAAATTTTTGTTTGAATGTTAACATTTATTAATAACTTGCGATATGCATATAACCAAAAATCCCCGTTTTCGTAAAAAAATTTGAATTTTCTTATTATTTTATATTAAATTCACACAAAGATTCCAAAAACGATTTAAAATTTTGTTTCTGCAGTAGTTAGAAGCAAAGTTACCGCCAACACTATAAACGAAGCGAACACATAAGCAAAATATTTAAAACTGATATTAACAAGGAAAAGGCACGAGGTTTAAAATTGAGTTTGGAATGAGATTTTGTATAATGATAGTATACATTTAGAATGTTTATTAATGAAAATATTAAGACTCAATAGTAAACCTTAAAACTTTCAAATTAGCTTATATACT
Source organism: Argiope aurantia (assembly GCA_026543865.1). NCBI lineage: Eukaryota > Metazoa > Arthropoda > Arachnida > Araneae > Araneidae > Argiope > Argiope aurantia. The sequence continues at coordinate 48,996 of JAPMOR010060209.1, forward strand.
AATAATGTGTTACCCGAACGAGTGCTCGAGTAGTGTAGTGGTTAGGGCATTGGCGTAGCATTCAGGAAACCTGGGTTCGATTCGGAAGTAGTGTTCTTTTTTCTTTCTAAATTATTTCAAAATAATTTAACTGTTTTAATTAATATCTTTATCATTTTTTAGGCAAAAATAAATATTATTCAGAATATTCAAGGGAAAAAAAAAAGACTTGGGTCACTTTTATAATCTGCTTTTATTATAAAATGTTTTTTTTATATCTGTATGAGATAATGATAAAAGTATTTGAACATGTAATGTAAAATTAAAAGATGTTTATAGGTTAATTAAAGAAATAAAATGTTTACTTAAAGAAGAAAATACTCATTTTTAATTAATGCACAAAAACAAAGTAAAAAGTAAACATAATTTAAATCAATAAACTCGACTATCGATGTAAAAAAGAAAACATTATTTTCAAAACCAGTTTGCTTAGTTTTCAAAGAATGAATGAATGAATATATATATATAAATTATTTAGGAAATATTAACTGGAAATGAAAAAAAAACGACCGGACCCAATACCAGGAAGCGAAACGGTGCACAGCAGTTTTTGAGTATGCCAAGATTTGCAATATGGTGCCAAAAAAGGCCAGATTTCTCACAAATCACATGGCTCATGTTGTGTACACTTGTTTAGACTAGAAACAAGTGACTAGCTTCCTCCATTTATATCAGCTCTACGATTTTATGAATTATATTAATTTCTGAATTACACATAAAACAGTTTAGTATGGGGTTGCTAATGCTTGGGGTCAAAAGTAAATGACTGGTTCATCATTTTTAATATGCTATTGATCTAAATCTCTGATTACAAACAAAAAATACCTGTTTCCTAAATATATATATTTTTTTTTGCTAATCTGGTAGCAAAAATGAATAATGTGAACATTATTGTTAAGAAAGATTATTATGAAAAATTCAATATAATACATAAAAACAATATTTAGGTACAAAAAGCATTTCATTTAGCAATTAACAGTTTTAGATTCTAAATTTGTTACATGAAACCTATTCCTGTAAAATAAAACAAGAATTATAATTCAACTTCCAATCAAATCAATTTGAAATAAGTAAACTATGCAAATAATAATTTATACCTCATTTATAAGAACCCTTTTGAGTAACTTTGGACCTATGCTTTCATTTCCCAAACGTGAACAACATATGTACAGAAGGCATTCAAAGAAAGCCATTAAAATAGCATCACATTCTATAGCAGAGGACTTCACATATTGAAGAGTCAGACTGAAAGATAACAGTAGAGCTTATATGAATAAATCAAATTGTTAAGAAATAAATTGTACTTCAACACAAAGCTAAATTTTAATTAAATCAGAACCCTCTTAGAATTTTTAAAAATTACTGCTTTGTTCCCAAGTAAAGAAATTTTATTAAGCCAGAAAAATGAATTAAAAAAAAAATACACATAAATCAAAGAAAAGTAAACATAATTGCAATTTTAAAACAATTTATACAGCATTTTTATTATATATATATATACTTTGTAAGTTTTTCACCTCCCTGTCCCCCCCCAAGGGATTATATAATGTTTTCTGAGTTGTAAACAGAAGAACCCAATATGCATTCAAGCATCAGCCAAATACTGGAATATTAATAAATCATATTAACGTAGGAAATTATTCATAACTTAATCATAACAGATAATTTCCTTATTTAATCATTCTTTTCTTGATCATCAAAATATTCCTGACACATTTTAAAAAAATAAAATATAATAGTAGTTATATATTTTTTAATAATTAACAAATCAAGTTAAAACAAAAAATATATAAATGTCATTTTAATGAGAACATTTTATAAATGAATGGTTTAAACCTTAATTTAGCACATTTTCAAAAACTGCTTCATACATGAATTAATAAATAAATTCTCAAAGAAAACATTTTATAGTTAAGATTATGAATTCAATAAAACATCAAACAGAAAAATAAAACAGTCATTTAAATGCTCATATCACCTCCTAATGCCCTTATCATTCATAAGAGAAAATGATGCAATTGCATTAGCAAAACCCTAATGAAATCTTAGAATTAGCTCACCAAATTTCAGTGATAATTCTAACCACTGCATTTGCTGATGAATATTGGTAATGAAAGAAGATTGTCAATATTTAATCTTAGAGATGATCAGAGCTCTGCTAATGGAAGAGAACTAGAAAAATGCTCAAGAAAGACATAATCTAATACATTAAAATGAAATTTGCTAAACTAAAAACCAGAGTAAAACTTTTACACATTCAAAATCAAGAAACTCTCCCAAGATTATTTGTGATTTATAAATTAAATATATAGGATTAAGTTAGCAAAAATGATAATAAGTTTCTTGATTTACATGGCTAAATTTTATGAGAGAGAGAGAGAGAGAGAGAGAGAGAAGACGATTGATAGCTGTAAATCTATAATGTAAAAATATCTATATTTCCATTTTTAAAGCGTAAATTTAAAAAATTATAATAAAAAGATAAAATGGTTATTCTATATCAAAAGTTCTATCCGCTGACTTCTTATTCATTAATGCAGACTATAAATAATATAGAATAAAAAAGAAATATTATATTATATATATATATATATATATATATATATATGTAATTTTTTATTTTATTTTCCAGTTTTGGGGCATTTTAAATTTTTTTTTCAGATGCAAATGTTTTATTTAATTATTGAAAAGAAAACGAGAAAAGAAAATGTGAAACTTCAGTTTAAAATAATAATAAATATAAAAATCTTAAATTATAGTTACCTCTGTCTGAAGCATGAAAAAAACTGCCTAAGAAAATCTTCTGTTTCTAAAATTTCTTTAGGAAGTTTGCTTAGGAATGGCAGTAAACATGGAAAGAGAACACGAGCATTGCCTTTACCACCTTCTTTCAAAAGGATCCAAAGTGGTGGTAGAGCAACTTTGTAGACATCTATTTCTTGCCAACAATTCTACGGAGAAAACATACATCTGATATAGAATTTTTAAGAAATAACAATGAAGAGTCATGAAATTAAATGCAAGCATATCTGAATGGAAAAATATAGAACAAAATAAGTATTCAATGAAAATACTGATGTGTTTTATTATACATATAAAAAAATATAATAATAAAGGAGAAGCATTGCTGTCATCAAAAACTTTGGCCTCTAGATTCTGATGAATATTTAGAGTATTATATGCCTCTAAACCTGAAAAACAGATTTTGGAATTCAAACATTTTTAAAAATGATTTTTTTTTTACATGAAAAGATTTGATAAGCAATTTTGCAATTACAATTGTAAATACATTTGAAGTTTTAAACCAAGCCAGTCAGCAAGTTACCTGACCATTCTTCCCTATTTGCATGCAAGTGAAAATGATAATTCAAAAAGCAATGAATTAGATAAATGAGTTATGTGGCCCTGAAACCCAAAGTGTAGAATAGTATTACATTTTTGTTTTAAATGCTTAAAAAAGAAGGCATTCAAAATGCATACTAAGTTTTCAGTATGGCACATTACATGCAAAATGTGCCATACTGTAACAGTATACACAAAATCAGAAGTGGTGGTCAGGGCACACATTTTCATTTTTGTTGTAATCCTTCCACCTTGTCTCATCAACAATTTTTAAGATGATAAAATTCTTGAGTATTTATGGAGTACCTAGATTTTTCACAAAGTCTACAATATCCATATAATGACAGGTTTATTAAGAAGTATTTGAGAAAATATGTGGGTGGGTGGGGGGATACACTTTAGCTAATTAGCACTTATTAAAATCGGAACATCAAATGTTTTGATAAATGCAAAATTTTGTATGCTTTATATAAGAAAAAAAGTAAGGAAAAGCTGACCACATTACTTTAAAAATAACTTCAGAAAGAAGATCCATTACTGCAATGCCACCTTAGTTACTCAGATCAGTGCAAAAATTATAATTTTTTTTCTCTGCTGTTTTTGTTATTTTTTAGACAAGTGATTTTTCTGGGAATTAAACTGTTTTAACTGACTTTAGCTAGAAACTTAAGAACTTTCTTATAACTTAGGAACTTTCCAAACACAATAACAAAGCTGTAGACGAAATAATCCGAAAATAATAGCTCATATATTGCAATCTATGTCATATTGTGCACAACTAATTATGAAAAATTTAATTATTGAACAATAAGCAAAAATGTCTAATTTCATGTAGGAAATTTTTAACAAATAAGCTACAACAAACAATAACTAGTAATTTTCAACCAATATTAATTATTTTGCGACCATTCCTGGCTTGTGTTTATAAACACATCTCATCTCCCCATACTCATGCAATTGCAGCTACAATAAAAATAATCATGAAAACATGAAGTTAAAATATACACTGGTGTGCAAAACTTAAGCAACAGGTATGTTTTTTGCCATAACTTCACGAGAAATCATCTGAGAGACATGAAATTCAGAAATGAGATACAGCATTTTGTTCTGAAAGAATGACGAAAGAATAGTTGCGCAGAAATGAATACAATGCATACAGTATGCAATCAAACAAAAAAAGGCTTTATTGAACTCATAGTATCGTTACACATGATTGTCTGTCCAAGAGGAAGAACAGCAAGCAGATGTTCCTTAGTATGGGATATGCCCTCCCCTTACTGCAATGGTTGCTTCGCACCGTCTCCCCATACTCAGCACCAGATTGTTCAACAGTTCTTGAGGTAAGAGTGCCCATTCCTCAATCAGCATCTGTTTAAGTTGTCGGGTGTTCCCAGGACGATGTAATCGTGCCGCAAGACGTCTCCCCAAAGCATCCCACACATGTTCTATCGGATTTAAATCAGGGCAGCACGCCAGCCAATCCATTCGAGTGATATCTTCACTTTCCAGGAGCTCCTCAACAGCATGAGTCCTGTGTGGCCGTGCATTGTCATCCATAAAAATGAAATCTGATCCAATGGCACCTCGGAACAGACGCACATGGGGAAGGATCACCTCCTGACAATAGCGATCTCCAGTTAAAGAACCTCTGTCGAAAACGTGGAACTCAGTCCGCCCGTTCATCATAATGCCTCCCCAGACGACAACTCCAGGATCACCGAAACGGTCTTTTTCTGTGATGTTACAAGCGATTCCCAACGCCAATTGATTTGGAGAGAGGTCGGGACATGGTTTCATCCCAGTAACATCACGGAAAGAGACCGTTTCGGTGGTCTTACCTCAAGAACTGTTGGACAATCTGGTGCTGAGTATGGGGAGACGGTTCAAAGCAACCATTGCAGTAAGGGGAGGGCATATCCCATACTAAGGAACATCTGCTTGCTGTTCTTCCTCTTGGACAGACAAACATGTGTAACGATACTATGAGTTCAATAAAGCCTTTTTATATTTTTTATTGCATACTGTATGCATTGTATTCATTTCTGCGCAACTATGCTTTCGTCATTCTTTCAGAACAAAATGCTGTATCTCATTTCTGAATTTCATGTCTCTCAGATGATTTTTCGTGAAGTTATGGCGAAAAACATACCTGTTGCTTAAGTTTTGCACACCAGTGTATATATACATGTTAAATTGCTGTTTTTGCATTTATTTCTAAAAAAATATAGAATAATATTTTTCATTAAATTTTTTATACCATTATTTATCTTGAAATTTCCAGCTTGCAAGATTAAAAACTAACAAAAAAAAAAAAAAAAAAAAACAAATAAATAAATTTTAATTTCTAATATATCTTTTTGAAAGGTGCAAACTAGGAAGTGGAAAGAATACTGCATGCATGCAATAACAGAAATAACAATAGTATGAAAACCTCTTTCTCCCTTGTTGGAGAAAGGCACATTGTTTTCCTCGGGAGATTCAAAATTTTAAAAGAAATAGAGTATGACTATTAATAGATTCAGATATTGCAAGCAAAATTTAAAAAAGTAATCACAAAATTTGTGCACAGAAAGAAAATACGAACAGAGTAGTTTCACATGCCTATGCATAAGTTACTATAGGATATGCAATAGACTAGCTAAAGTCAATTTAACTATACCAAGAAACATCTCTGTGAAAGAAAACTAAATGGGATTCATCATCTATTTCACTACTATAATGATGCTGACAATAAATAATCTGAGTCATAAATTTGATGATTCATTATTTTAGATTCCTGTATAGTTTAACAACTTGACTTTGTATTTGATTATCTGAATACAGATTAAATCAAAATAAATGCCCATATTTTACAAATTTAATATGGAAAAAGTAGAAGCTGCATCAATTAAAAAGATTATGTTTCAAGAGATAATCTATTCAAGTTTATTGTGCAGTCCATTGCTAACAATGCAGGTTATAAATATAGAGTTATCCAAAAAGATGGAGATTTAAAATGTTTATTTGTAATGAACAAGAATGGATTGAGACACATGCAATGCATCACTTGATAACAAAAAGTTCAAAGTTTTACTTCTTGCATTTGGATTATCCTAGTAAAAAGTGGTACTATATTTATTTATGAAAGATAGCAATACTTTTATAAAAGTCATTTTGTGTGCTGTAATATGTAAGGAATTAATCCCTTGTTGCATAGCTGTGAGTATTTTATTGTACACTCAACAAAGAATTGCCATATCATAAACAAATTTACAGTAGACAAAAGAAATATAGATTTAGAAAATGGTTGCATATGTAAAGAATGGTCACCTAAAAACTTTCTTGCATACTCTCTAAGAAAGGTGCTATCCCAAAGAATACCTCAAATGGTTTTGGTATACAATGGTTTATGAAATATTAATCTTTGACAGGAATTTAATATTTTTACTGAATTTATCATGCAACACTGGTGAGTTTTTTGGCAATTAATTCCTGGGATGCAATTAATAGTGTCTGAAAATTGAATTTGTGTTTTAGAAGCATTTCTCCAAAAAGACCGAAACAAAAATTTGACACAGAACTGGACTTACAGTCTCAAAATCACATACCAAATTTGATATATCTAAGTCAATGTGTTACGTGTTTCTGAAATTACAGAACAGATAGTCAACACCCTGTTGGATTTGGCTCAAAATTTGATAGGTGTTTATACTATGGATGGCAAATCTATGCACTGAATTTATCTATTTAGCTCTCATCATTTTGTAGTTATCATGTTAACTTAAATGCAGATTTAACATTACCAAACATACACACACAAAAAAGATTATTTTCAAAAACTTCTCTTTTCTCCCAAACCTCTGAGAAAATAATCACACAGATATCCTAAATAATGTGCTATCAAAATAAATTTGCTTAGGTAATATGCAATATTGATTCTTATTGGCATTCATATATATATTTGCTATAAGAGTATAAATTATCTTTACCATCATTACTGAGTAATTTATAACTTTATTTTTAGGCAATATCTTTGAAAATAATGACCTAAATAAACAATTTTTTTCGTAATTTTAAAGTAAAAAAAATCACCTAACTATTCGATAATGCCTGTTTGACTACTAAGCTATTTTTATCTTATTTCCATATTATTTTAAAAGTAATAAGGATTTTTAAAAAAATTGAATTATTGCCAAAATAGCATACATACAAGTAAATACATTTAACAGTTTTAATGATGCATATGAAAAAAAAAATAATCTAGTAACTAACAATGCACATATTATTTATTCTCTAAGATGCAAATTGAATTGTAAAGAGGAAAATTGAAATATTTACAAGTGCATTTAATATTTTCATTCACTATAAATTGTTTGTTACATTCAATAAATAAAGCTCATTTTGTACTTAGTTTCATAAGTACAGCAAGGAAAAATTGAATATAGGTTTAAGAAAAGTGATTTTTCTATCGACATACTTGGTGAAACAAATGCTGGTACACAAAATTATATATGTATATAAAATGTAACTTATACAGATACTATACTTTATTCATCCAACTTTGCAAAATTTTGAATTATTGTGTTCATATATACATATATTTATAATCTAATCAAAGGTTAACATTTGACTCAGACAGATCAATAATTCGTCTGATAAAAAAATCATATGATAAATTTTACTTATCAAACCTGTTGCGTTTTTGAATTATTGCATTCATAGACATACAGCCGCCAAATTTTCTATAGACCTATATCCTTCTCTACTATAAAAAACAAAAATTCTACTATTTTAATTTTCATATTGCAAACAAAATTTTAAAAATTTAAGTGGTTGCATTTCTCAGTTTTTATAATATACAAGAGAAACACAACTGCCTCCCTCCCCAAAATATATAATATTATAATTTAAAAATATTTCTTTTATAAAAATATTATAGAAGAAATCAACAAAATCATATCAAAGTTTTATGATAATATGCAAAACATTCTTTAAAGAACCCTGTGTGGGGTTCTTTAACAATTTTTATTCTTGAAGATTTTTAAGGAAATAGTCCAAATTTCTGTTACTATCATGATTTCTTTGAGAAATCCATTATGAATGCTCTGACAAGGAAGGTAAAAAGAGTGTGAGAAAGCATTTTAAACTTATATCATTTTATAAAGCAATCTCTGATACAGTGTTTTAGTTTAGTACAAGTTCAGATGCTAAAATGAGGCCAGAAGCCTTCAACTGATTAGAAATTTCTAATAAATTGAAATAAATTCATTTCTAATCAATCTAAATTAATTTATTTAAGCTAAAAAAATGGAGAAAAAATCCATTTATAGAACACAGATAAATCATATTAAATATATATATGGCTCTGCACCAAAGCAAAATTTCAGGGAAGACTGAGATTAAAAATTTTCAACAAATTTTCTATTGCCATTGCAACAATTTTCTTAATGCATTACATAAATGTGAATACATAACATTTAAGATATGAAAATATATATTAATAAAAAAAAAGCTCCACCTCAAAATTGATGACTATGCTAAGTGCTGATTCCCACACAGCTGGAGCAACACTTGGATCACTTTCTGATAGACAACTGAAGACTGTAGTTGCCAATTTCTTTTCCATTTCTTTGAAAAGCTCTGGTCTGAGTTGACATATGGAACTAATTAATGAATACCATGCTCCACGAATCTGAAAATAAAATAAATTTAACAAAAACAGTTTTAAAAAATGCATCTTTATTATTTTACTAAAAAGTAGATATTTGGTAATCTTTGTTGCATTGTTTAATTTTGTCTTTTATTTACAATTCATTATAATAAATGTTATGGAATCCTGAAATCACTTTTCTCACATTCACTATAAATTAGCTCCTTTGTATGGAAAATTAAACTAATTGATTTACAGGCAATCAGCTTCTGAAATTATTAAAATAGAATGCTGTCAACAACTTTAAACAAGTGTGTAAATTCCAAAAATCTAGTATATTACAAAATGAATGAAAAATACAGGGGGTTTATTTAATCACGGACTCATTTTGATGTTTAATAACTCATAAAATAATAAAGATAGATTAAAATTAATAACATAAATGGTTAGATAGACTCAAAAAGTTTCATGACCCTTGTCAATGAACTTCCACGTGTGCCCCCTTCGTCGCAAGGAGAATATCAAGTCGATAGTCAATTTCACACCAGGTAGCGGCAAGCATGTTGGCATCCACAGAGTCTATTGCGGTTGTAATTCTGGCTTTTAGGTCATCAATGTTCGACACTCTACTCCTGAAAACATTGTCTTTTACAAACCTCAAAAGGAAAAAGTCCAGCGGCGTTATGTCAGGTGATCTGGGTGGCCAAGGAATTTGACCTCCTCGCCCAATCCATCTTCCTAGAAAATGGTCATTCAAAGAAGTACGAACGATGGTACCCTAATGAGGTGGCGCACCATCTTGTTGCAAAAAGACATGTGGCTGAAGCTCTTCTAGTTGTGGAAATACGAAGTTTTCCAACATGTCTAAGTATACGACTGATGAGACCATCTTTTCTGTAAAAAAGAAAGGCCCAATGACTCGGTCGTGCATTAGTTCGCACCACACATTACCGTTTGGGGAATCCCTTTGTGCCTCACGGTATTCATGGGGGTTTTCAGATCCCAATATGCTCACATTATGGCGATTAACAATGCCAGAAACATGAAAGAATGTTGTTCTTTCTCTTGTGGTGTATGCATTCTCCTTAATATCCGCTCGAATAAAACATCACATACAAAAGTACTACATAGAACAAACACATCAAAAGTAAATATAACATTACAATAATTGCCAAAAACAAAAGAGAGAAAAATGCAATTAATAAGCAGACGATATTTAGAAAAGTACAGATATTTAGACTGGAAAATGAAATTATCTGAAATTAACCACACGCGCAGACAATATTTACAAAAGTAAAAATATTAAAACCTAAAAAGGAAAATATATGAGTTATTCCATCAATAAATGTCATAAGTTTGTTTATATCTTCATTATTTTTTGAGTTATTAAACATCAAAATGGGTCCAGGACTAAATAAACACCCTGTATATTAAATTATGTCTTTACAAATATGAAATGTTAATCCTCCTTAATTGCAAAATTTAATAAACATGCATGTTGCTCTTAATACAATGGCATTTGAATTTATGTTACAGAATACTCATTTATATTCTTATAAGAATTAATTATTATAGTTTCAATAATTAATTATTATAGTTCATTATCATAGTTTTAATAGGGGAAAAACAATCAGAATCAGGTGGAAATATCATAGAAAAGACTTTCCAATCAGAAAATATATTGCAACTATTTAAGAATAAAAATGAATGGGATTATAATCAGTGTATTTTTGTAGGCAGTTCAAGGTCACATTTTCTACTTCATTATTGGTTGTCTGGTACCAGTAATGTGGTATGAAATGTGAAATTGAACCGCCTATAGAAAATACACAGACAATAGTACAGTATTATATAAAAGGGTTTATTAATTTTTTGGTATTAAATGTATTAATTGCACGAAAGAGTTCTCTGTAAATTTTCAAAAAATGCAAACCATTTAAATAATATTTGATTTTTTCAAACCAAACAATATAAATAAGCCTAACAGAATACAGAGTAATCATAAAATACATTGACTAAAAAAATCATTTACATTTATAACACAATTCATCAAAAAGAATTTAAGAAAAGAAGAAAATAAAATGAAAAGTTTTAGCATATTAAGTTCAGTAATTCAAAACAAGAAAACAATGCACAATTATAATCATAAAAAAATCTATATTTTAAGTTTGAAATTAAAAAAAAAAATGTTTTGATTAGGAGAGTGCAAGATCGAATCTTACTGGTGGCTCTTTACTTTTGGCGTATTTCCAAAATTTATTCTCAGCAACAATAGAATAAAAGGAATCATGTATGCTGGAAAGTTCCTTTTTTGGTATGAGAGACAAGAACAGTTTTAATGCTTGTAAAGTAGCAGATATGACTAAAATGTATTTATTTTCTATATCTTCAGCAGAGGCAACACTAGAAAGAAAAGCCTGTTAATCAATATTAAGTCTAGCAAAATAATAATTATTATTATAATATATATATATGAGTAACCAATCTAAAATAAGAAATATTTTGAAAACAAAACTAAAATGAAAACAAAATGAAATAGTTTCGGAATTGCAACTAAAAATTATTTCTTATTCAAACTAAAACCAAAAAATGAACAGAAAAAACTTCATAGTATTTAGACAGTGCAAATGCAGCTACTTCTACAACACAGATGTATTGAGACAAAAGTATTAAAATCAAGTTAATAGGAAAATCAAATAAACCATTATTTACCTCTAATAAATTAGCTTTGTGTTTTTAAAAAGTGGGAATCACAATCGATAGTTACAATTTCGTTGCCTGCTGCTGGTATGTTCTTTCCTTTTTGTTTTTTCTTTAGTGGTTTAAGTGTTTTAGTGTTTACTGTTATTGTATTTTTACTTATTAGTGGTTATTTTCTTCTAATTTGTTGTTTTGTATTGTTCTTTCTGTTAAAATGGTATATCTTTTAGGCCTAATTTCAGGGGATTTTCGGGTCACGAGGAATTATTATTAGACTTTCTTGTCTGCATTCCCTCACAGAAAAAAATCCCTTTTTTTTGAATCCCTGCCTGAGGGTAACCCTTGATAAAGTCTTCAGGCCAGATTCTTTTTTTTAATTTGGTTTATTTGATTTTCCTATTAACTTCATTTCAATACTTTTAGATATATAATGACATATCTTGATCTATTTTAAAATCCTAATTTGTTTCCTATTTTTTATCTTAAATGATCACATATTACTTCATTTAAAAATTTTATTTCTTGATTCAAATGCAATTAAAAAATATTTCCAACATATGCTCACAAAAGAGGATAACTAATAAAACTATCAAGATTCAAGAACGGAGATTTAAAAAAATAAAAATCTCCAACACCCACGACATTCCTTCCAAAGATACTTAAAATTTCCTTTTCTAAACTGACTGATAACAACAAAATCCCTATAAGAATCTCTTAGCAAAAGTGTAAAGGGAAAATTTCTCAGGTTCTTGAATTCTGGTATGAACAGTCTTACTCCACCTTTGTCCTCATGTATAAATTTTAATCTCTCATGAAAAAATAAATTTAAATTAATGCCAAACCCCTTTTCTTATTGGCTATTCATCTGCATTTTTATGTTTCATATATTTAATTTAATATGTTAACCTTAATATAAAATGAAAAGAAAAGTAATGAGATATATATTTTTTAGAAATAAAAATTCCAGAGAAATGAAAGTTTAAGGAAAATCCTACTTTAATATTTTACAGGAAGCAAGTGCATGAACTAATTAAATAAAAAAAATTATTACAAATATTGTTTCATTTCTACTTAGTAAGAAAATATTCAAATTATTTCTTATCATGATTCATCTTTTAACTTTATTTATTTCACAGAAAAATATACTATTTATGTAAGTAAAATGTAAATACATTTTGCTACATTCTTAGTACAACATATCAAACAAATATATTCACATGTAGAATCTGAAAGAAAAATTTCTTTTGTGAAAATTTATAATGAATTTTTAAAATACCATTCTTTAAAAAAGCAAATATTAGATCATTTTTCCAATTTTGTCATAAATAATGGCAGATATTTATTAATTTGCAATTCTGAGTAATCTTAAGGAATGTGTTAAAAGATGTACAGCAGAAATTTGATAACAAATTGAAGTTAAGGAAAGAAGTTGAAAATGATTCACCTTGCAAAATATTTCTTTCAGATATATATTAATGTTTTAAAATATTATAAAATATCAAAAAATTGCTATTTTCGAATTTTTGCATTAAGTTCAAAAATAAATCCAAGAAAAATAAACAGTAAAATGGCAACAGAGTTTTGGACAATGAATAATGTGTGCTATTTGAAATCTTTCTGGGAGTTTGGAAATGCATATTGACTTACCAAGCTATTCAGAAAAGAAACACTGAAATGCTTTTGATTTTGCACTTATATAAATATAATAATAGAAATTAATCTGCATTTGCAAAATCTGGCAAATCCAAAAGTTAAAAATTTGTTGAATACAGTACTTTTCTCTACAATAGATAATACAAGAAGAGTACTGCAAATCATCTTAAATCCATAATACAAAATTCTTGAATATCTTTCTCAAAGGTAACAAAGATCATTCCAGCACATGATAATCACTGAATTTGAGCATAAAAATTACTGATACTAAACAAAGTCTTCAAAAACCCTTAGTCATTATGAACATTAAAATTGAATATTACTGACTTTGAAATTAAAGAGGATGAACTAGTAAAATTGCTAAAATGTATCTGGATTCTATATGGCAACAAATGAAACCAAATTATACATTTCCTTGAACTCAATACAATTTATTCCTTGAGATTCTAGGAATAGTATTTTTTTAAATTTATTAATTAATTTACTTTTGGGTCAAGTTGAAAATAGTATTATAAGAGAATATAAAGAAACACAATTTTACCTTGGATCACTCATAGTTTTTGCAGTCTGCTCAAAGAGATTATCTTTAAAGTACTGCAAAATAAAATAAAATCTATGAATAAAACAAAATACTTATTACTTAATTTAATTGAAAAATTTTAACAGATATATGTATAAATACACTGACAATGCAATTATAACAAAAGTGTACTTCATAGTAGCAACAATACTTTCCAAAATAAATTTAGACAAATTATCTAGTAAAAGCTAGTTTTTTACTTAAAAAAAAAGGGGTTGTTTCATAATAATTCTGCATGAATGTAATTAATGTATAAACATAATAAATATTTATTCAAAAGTAAGTCAAAGGCTGTATATATATAAAACCACTACTATTATAATGAATAATGTGCTACAAAATAAAGAGAATTAATATATTTAATTGCACATAGTGTTTAGTTTCATACACTTCATGCTAAAAGAAAAACGATTTATAAATACTAACATAAAACAATTCATGATGAAAATGAAACAACTATATTACTCTAAATAAATAAAACTAATAAAAAATAAAGCTTCTCACTGAAGAAATATTATGTAATTGGATATTGTAATATATATATATATTGTTTCTGCCTTCGTGAGTCACTATTGCATGGCGATTAATATATTTTATATATAAAATATCAATTAAAAGCTTTAATACAAACATAATAAAAAAGATTTCCTAAATTATAAGTGTGAAATATACAGAATAACAATGCTCATAAATCATACATCATAATAAAATAAAATAAAACTTGTACCAAAAAAAATGAGGAATAGAAAGTTACCAAAAATATTTCATTTTTACAAAAGAGGACAGCTTCTGATTGTTTGTTTGTAGGAAATGTAGAAAAAACTGCTTGAGCTGCACTGGATGAAGGTGCATACAAATCACACTGCCCTAGCAACCACACTCCCATGATATTCTTGAGATATGGAGCCATTTCACGTTTCACTTTGGATAAAAGTTTACCATTTGCTTGATGTGTGGCTTCTCTGATACGCCTATCAGAATCCTATGATATTAATAACATTTGTGAGATATATGTTTGGAGAAAGGTTTCTATAAAATGAATAAAAAAATTATACTAGACTTGTATATGATTACTTTTTAATGGGTATTAATTATTTACATTTTAATTCAGAGAACATTTACTTTTACATAAAAAA
>JAPMOR010060209.1:64084-83384 GCA_026543865.1 Argiope aurantia
TCCAAAACAATGGGTATTTCATTTGTTTTGCTATTCATGAACTGTACTATTTTATAATAATTTATTATTCCATTATACTTTTGTTGCAAACTTTGCATAGCAAATCCTTCTGTTTTCCTTGATTTATTGGTAAAAAGATATATTTGATAGTTCCCTTTTGTGTTTGCAATTCCATATTATAAAGTAAAAATTACTTGATTCAAAATATTTAGCCTACCCTCAAAGTTTATCCTACATCTTTAAAATAATCCTGTGTTTATAATAATTATTAACACATATTTAAGGAAAGGCAGGCATATGTAGGTAGATGACACTACTATCAACATCGAACCTCTCAGAATAAAACAAATAGAGAGATCATTATCATTTAGTGTAACAAATCTATACATAAGCAAGCAATAATCTACCTCTGTGCATTAGATATTTACTTTTTAAAACATGAAAAAAATTATGAAAGTTAAAAAATATTAAAAATAAAGAGTTTTAAAAAATTAAAAATGACATATTAAGATGAATTATTCTGACCAATGCCAATTTATTAAACAATCTTGGCCAGAAGGGCAGTACATTCTTCACAACATCTACTTCTTTTTCAATACAGTGTTCTCCAAATTCTTGAACAGCCTGCAAAACAAAGCATATAAAAAATTATTAAATACAATATTCAATTTAGTAAGCACATTAAAAATTATTAAATAAAATATTAAATTTAATAACATAAATAAATTTGACTGACAAAATAACAGATTGGTATTTATTTTTAAATATATATAAATAAAAATCTTTAATACATAAATGCTTATAACTTATAATCATTCTGTGTATTATTTAAAATAGTTTGGGTGAATCAGAACTCATCACCGAAACTAAACGAGTGTATTATAGCACACTTTTTCCTTCTAGGAATATACTGATACAGGTAATCTAATAAGGTATAAATAGATATAAAATGAAACAAATTATTTTCATATGATATCAAACTCTTATTTGTAGTTTTTTTAACATTATTTAAGTGAAGACAACCTTATTTTAAGTAAACATCTTTAGATATCATTAAAATAAATAAATTATTGTTGAATGATCAAAAGAGAAAAAGAAATGTCATTTACAGTAGCACACACAAAAATGCATAATGTAAAAACATATTTTTTAAGCAGATTTGTGCCCGAAGAGTAAAGACACTTTGAAATTTTAAAACTTCTGATTTATTCAATCCTGGGAGGCATAACTTATGTATAAGAAAGAAGTAACAAAATACATCAGTCCACAACACAAGAGAAGAGCAAAAGAGCTAAAGTGTAGAAGAGACTTAAATATTTTCCCACAGTGATTTTATATTATGAGATTCTGATAGGATTTTTTGATACGTGTAGACATAGGAAAGGGAAATATAGGTATCTTTTAAAAGACATTGCTTAGCATGACAGATTTTTATTCCTCCCCTTTGATTGTGTGAAAATGCTGATTAAAGTTGTTTTAGAGAGCTTTTGTAGCATTAATTAAATAAAAAAAGGTGGAATTGAATCAGGAAATAAGAAACTATTTTAGAATGAAGTTAATATGGATTAAATTAAGATAAAAATTAGGAAATTAATTAAGTTTAAATTATATTTAAAAATATGATTACATATGTATATTCATGCTTTTATTCAATTTAATCATTTCAACTTTTAGATATTTATATTAATTTTTATATTTCAATTTAACCATAAGTTATCAAACAACAATATTAGTTATTTAAAAAAAAAAATATTATACTTTTAGCCTTGTTACTGCATCTCTTTTCAACATTTTTCTCATAACCATTCGAAAATCAGAATCAACAGAGCTGTCTGCAGCTTCTGCCGCATGCTGGCCAGTAACAGGAACATAACTGGCAGTGTCTTTATCAAGAGCATCAAAACCTATGAATCCAGTTAGAGCTTGTCCACTTACACCAAGAAGCTCAGCACTGTGGCCACTACTTGATGGCTAAATTTGGAAAGAGAGAAATTCTCATATATGAATATGGATGTAAAATAACCATAAAGCGTCATTTGAATTAAAAAATAAAAAGGGAAAGCTATTAATGGGATATGATAACAAAATTCATGCTTAGTAATCAACCATTATCAAAGTTTAAGATCATGTTTTAGATACACAACCATTTGATAAAGCTCTTTAAAAATGTAACTCTTATAGGCTTGAAGATAAATTATCTTTTGCCTAAAGACCTCTTTTGAATGATAACTATATCATTCAAAAGAGGAAGGGAGGAGTGCAATATATATTGCAAGATGTGAATCTTTCAGAAGAATTAAGCTAAAGATGATGCATATACAATAAAAATGTAAAACAGTGATGCCATAATGTAAAATATTACTTAAAAACTTATTTGTAAAGACCGTTTAAAGATTTTATGATGATTTAGCGTTACAATGAATACGGCAATAAATGAAGTATTATCTTAGCATTAAATAAACTTAATGGCATTCATCTCATTTTAAATTCTTTGAAGAATGCACAGTTTTATATAAAAACTTTTTTTTTTTCTAATTTAACTACATCAGAACATTATTTAGTGCATTTCTATAGCTTCAATAGCAGTCTAAATGCTTGCGAATGAAGCATATAATCTTTCATTACTTTACACTAGATACATATTTTATTTACTGTAGCACTAATAACACGTAAAATTTTACATCAATACTTATACTGATGGCAAGTATCTTGAAATCAATCGAAATACACATGCCTTTTGTAGCATCTATAATTATGAAGTAACATTAATTTCTCAAGAACAAAAATATGATGTGCAAATTTTTCACAATTGTAAAATGTTATTTGAATTTAAGTTTGGGAAGAAATATAGGGACACTTTTAGCTAAGAAACTTTTCACACAACTGAAACTTGTTATAAGTAAGTAAACAAATGATAATGCGATATCAAATGAAAAAAGTTGAACAAACAAACAAATATTTATAGCCTACGGTGATACAGAGAAGTTTCCACGATTTAATCAGAAATTTAAGATTTACTGCATGCAAAGAAGTTCTTAATTTTAAATTATGACGATGTAAGGATTAATGTAAAATCAAATTCCATTAAAATGGATTTTGTATTGAAAAATTTGTTTTCCTTCTTTATAAGCTAGAGAAATAAAACATATAGTATTCTTTTCCATCAGCTATGGATTTTAATTAGTTTTGCTTTTTCTCATTATCAAACTTATTCATCACGCTATCTATTATTGGAAAAAATGAGTGATGCAATTATGTCAGGTGATTAAAGACCTAATAGAACAGGAATGTAAGAAAGCAAAATTCTAATGTTTTAGTAATATAGCATTTGCATCCACTTGTGAGCTGATTTAATAAATAAAAACAAAACAGTATTCATACTACTCACAAGAGAAAAGATTGATTCTTGAAATAAACATACTTCCTACACCAATAATTGTTCTGAAGCCCTGACAGATTTTACTGTATGTGAACAGAATCTTCAAAACAGATACAGTTTAACAGTTCAGATTACCTTTTATATTCACGCAATATAATTTGAAGAAGATATCATATGTTACAATTCAAACGGGTGAATATGTAACCAAAACACAATTATTCACTTGAACACAACCAAATATAAGATTATAGAAAATGATCATATGCTAACATATAAGGTGTGAAATATAGATAAAACAAATTTACTTACTCGAGTATTGCCTTTCGTTCTATTTGCTTTATTAGTTTTCCCCATTTCAAAGAAAATATCTCCAGTAGTTAATTTAATGTTACACAATTCAAAGCAATCAGTATTTTCTGATCCCAGTTCTACCTAGATCCTAGATGTTACCGCTTTACTCAAGAGGTGGCAGAAAAAGAAGTAAACATACTTTAGTTTGTTTTGAAATTTCTATGTTACGTCACACATGGAAAAGATAAATGAAGGCAACAATTAACTGAAATAAATTTAACATAATTTGAACATTATGGAAACACAAATCTAATTATAAACGTGTTTTAGTGAAGACAAATGCTAGTAAAAGAAAATTTAGATGTTTTTCATTTATAATAATTACAAAACATTCACTTCAATTTCATGCAATAAAATTTTATTGAAGTGGAAATAAGTAAAATATAATAATCTTTTAAATATAATGATAAAATGATTTTGGCATTCTTAAGTTATTCATTTCTTTCTCTTAAATAAGTATTTTGAACTGCTTTGAGTGGCAACATTTTATTTAGTTTTGTTTTGTAAACATACGTCATGATATGAGTTGTGAGACATTCCGAAGCTGACTGGTATCTGTTATGATATGACTTTAGTATCATGCATTGATTTCCTTTCCTCTAGACTTTGCTTATCAAAAAATAAATTATTTTCCATGTTGTATTAAGGCGATTAGAAAGCAGACAAAATGAAAATAGCTATTTTGCACCCTGATCTTGGAATCGGTGGGGCAGAACGTCTGATAGTTGATGTTGCTCTCACTTTAAAATCAGACGGACACGAAATTTGCATTTTCACTAATCATCATGATCCCGATCACTGTTTTTCTGAAACGAAAGATGGTTCATTAGATACCGTGGTTATAGGAGATTGGCTTCCGAGGACAATTTGTGGCAGATTTATAGCGCTATGTGCATATATACGAATGATATATGCTGCTATTTTTCTTGTGTTTTTCAGCAATTATAAGCCAAACTTGTATATCTGTGATCAGGTTTCGATCTGTGTACCTTTTTTGAAAATGAAAGGTGCTAAAGTCATATTTTATTGCCATTTTCCTGATCAACTTTTGACTGAGAGAAAGCACTGGTTGAAAAGAATTTACCGGTTACCTTTGGATTGGTTGGAGGAGAAGACAACAGGAATGGCAGATATTGTTTTAGTAAATAGCAATTTTACAGGTAAAAGACTTCTTGATAAGAATCTATCATTAATTTTGAAATATATTGAGAGTAGGGATTGCAATATCGGACCAAAATTTCAATACCGGTATTCGGTATTTTTTAGATCTTAATACCTTGATACCGGTTTTAATACCGGCATTAGAAATTTTAGAAAAAGAAAGAAAACACGGGAGTTTCTTTGTTTTATTTGCCAGTTTTATTAGAGAATGTAAATATCACAAAAAATAATTTGTAACCTATAACTTATAACAGTATATAAAGAATCACAAAAAAGTAAAGGAACATCTTATTTATTTAAATCACAAAAAAATTATAAATATCACTATTCAGGTTGCTGTATTATTACAAATTTTTGAAAGGTGATCTTAAAAATCATAATGCATCAATTGTGCTGTCATTAGGCCTGAAAAGTAATTTTGTGCAAAAATTACCAGCTGTCGAAAACGCTCTTTCGGCATCTACGCTAGTTGCTGGTACTGTTAGCAATGTGTGATAGACTTTTTCCAAGTATTTTCCTCTAAATCCCTCATCTTCAAATAAATCGATTTCTCGTTGGATGGTTTTGGATATAGCTGATTTCTGTATTGTATTTTAGCTCGTTGAAGTTTTTTTATTTATCACGAATTCTATGTTTTGTTCAAGAGACAATTCATTCTCACTATCGACATTAGTATCATCATAATCTTCGATAACTGAGCCAAATTCTTCTGAATATAGATAGGTTTGTGGGTAAAAAATTTTAAGAAAATGTACTATAAACTTGATCAGATTTGAATTGGTAATTTTCTTTTCTTTTTTTTCATTTTCATTTTTAAAACCATTATAATTATGTAAAAACCATAATACCTCATTTTCTATTTCGGTATACCTTTCTTCTGTGCGATTTTTCATTGTAATATATAATTCTTCAGATAGTGATGTGTGCTGTTCTTTCAATGACTGCAACATGAAATTTATTGTTGCATTAGCTGTTAATAAATTAGAATCTCTTTGACATAATGCCTCAATAGTCAGTTTTATTGGAAGTAGAGCTGATACAGTTCTGGATATTAAGTTGAATTCACTATCTGAAAAATTAATTTACAGGTTTAAGACAATTATTGCTTTTCGGATTGGATTTCTGAGTCTCAAAAATCGTTCCATCATTAGGAGTAAACTGTTCCAACGTGTTATAGAATCTAATATTAACATATATTCTGTTTTATTTTCAGTTAGTATATATTTTAGTACTATGTTATTTTTTATAGGGGAACGTTTAAATATCTTAACAATTTTTCGAACTTTATAAATTATAGAAAGCAATTCTTGATGGGTTAATATTTCATCCTCATTAGCAATATCTTCTTCAACAATTACATTGTCATTATCTTCATTGTCAAGATCACTCACACTCTTACTCTCTTCAAAGTTGGAATCCGAAGTTTCTATATCCACAGTATTTGTATTCTTCTGTTCTTTATTTTTTTGGTATAATGCATCTATTACTCCTAATTGAATTCCATGAGTATAGCTCAATTGCTGATTTGCACCAATCAACTTTTTTCATAACTGTTGCTCCATCATTCATTATGTATACAATATCTTTCAGGGATAATACATGCTAATTTAGATTTAAGCAATTAATTAAGCCATTAATTAGCTAATTAATTTTGCCCGTTAGGGAGACATAAAAACAAAAATGAATACTATTTTGCTATGTTGGGATCCATGAACATATAATGGGAACCATTTAAAAAAATTTCTAGTAAATACTGAAAAAACGGTATTTAAACTTGTGAATACCAGTATTACAGAATTGTACAAATGGCTCAAATACTGGTATAGCAATTCCTAATTGAGAGTCAATTCAGTTTCATGGTTAATATAAATAACATCAGATTTGATAGTTTTGGTACACCTAAACATTCTTTAATGTGCCACTACTTTTAGGTACAACTGACTTTCTTTTTAAAATTGAATAAACAGAATTTAAAAAAAATATTTTGTTGATGTGTGTGGGATTTTTTTATTTTTTATTTTACAAAAAATTCTAATAATTCTAAAAGAATATGTTATCCAAAGCCCTTTGATGCTATACAGAATATAATATGAAATGTATGCTACATAATTCAGGAAAAATAGCAAATACTACTAGCAAATTATTCACTATACTTGATTTATACACTTGGATTTTTTTTTAAAAGCTGCTCTTAAAAAGTCTTTATAAAGCATACTCCTTAACAATTTTATCAAATCAATTTCTTGTACTCTATTATTCTCAATTGAGATCAAAGCTAGGTTGCAAGCTTTTTCTGTCCTATACTCCTTCACTAGTAGGGTTTTTATTAATTTCAATTTTGAAAATGATCACTTATCTTACATATACATGAAAAATAAAATGTATAATGTGCATATATCAGAAAAACTCGATGAATGTTTATTTTCATAAAAGTGATGCTATTATTTTTTTCAAGTTTCTTTGAATTATTCCTTAATTTAAAGTAACTGGGAAGAAAGCAAGTGTGAATGATTATCTTCTGAAAACTTTCATATCAAATCAATTGCTTTATCACAGATCCTTTTTTTATTTGCATTCTAAAGAATTTTTTGCTATATTATTTAACAATTATTGAGGGTATTATTTATATCTGAAAAATGACAAAGCTAAGTACATGAATTAGCTATCACTGGATGAAGCACAGTTATCCTAAGATAAGATTCTAGATATTTTATCACTTATAATTCATTATAATATGTATTTTTTCCCCACTTTCCTGCCTCTGTAGCAGCAAAATTCTTTAACCATTCTCCAAGGTTTAGATTTTTTTAGAAACATGTACCATATCTCCAAATTTTCATTGGAATTTCAGTAAATTTTAAGCAAGATATTCTCCAGCAAAATATATTTTGATAATTTGGTTTTAAATTGTAAGAAAATTTGAAACAACGTTAGAAATTTTAAAACTCTACATTGTATATTTAAAATTAGGACAGAATAAAATGTTTCTAGTTTGTTTTCTTTGGTACATAGTTTAATTCTTTTCCTTGCTTTTTTTTTTTTTTTGGTGTTGTCAAAATTATGAGGCTAAGGTATTTCATAATATTGGCAACTTTTGCTTTAAGGCATATATTTTTTATCGTATTTGCCAACTCAATATTTAAAATTTTTATTGCCATTTTTGGTTTGCATAATTCAATCTGGTTAATTGTTTTCATTCTTCCCAACTAACAATGCTGTGACAGAAATATAAATATATATTTTGGTTTGGAGTTTTTTCTTTTTTTGAATAACTGTCAGTTTTCTATGTTTCTTTCAATAGCATCTTTTAAACTAAATTTAGATAATGGGGGGGGGGGATGTACTAACTGAGCATGTGAGATTTTTTTCTATTACATATTGCTAGTCACTTTTACCAATATTTTTTTTAATGCTGTCAAATCTTGCTTACAATTTTTTGTTTTATCCAGACCTTTCTTGAATAACAATTTCATTATTTCTTCTTTAAGGTCCTTTGATAATTGATTTTTTTCCCCTAAAAGATGCAAATATTTAACATATTTTTTTTTTATTTAACAGTTTTTTTTGGTTATTTCCTAGCTTCACTTATCAATAAACTTCATTTAATTAGTCAACTTTAGAAAAAAATTATGTTGTATCCAAAACCAGGAGGGGGGAAAAGTGTGATTTTGAAATCCCTACACTTTTTTTTTAATCTTTACATATTGAGAGGTTAATAACATAATTTTGGATTTTTATATATGTAAGTGCAGTTCATATAACAATGAATTATACTTTGATGACAGCTCAATAATTAATGTGAAATCCCCCTTGCTATTATATTCAAGTCTTAGCGTTACAGCTGAAAAGATGTTCTCACTCACCATTCTTGTTGTTGTTTCTAATGGCTCTCGTCAAGACAAGCCTACTGACTTTTAAGAAGTTATTTGTGGTTTTAAGACAAGGGTACGTCTCTTGTTTTTTCAGTAGCGCCATCTAGAGCCAAGAGAACGACTTAGCTACACACATGTCACAACCCTTTTTACGGAGCGGACTTCATTCACGCATTTCATTCACAGATCGTAATTTAGACCTGAATCAGAGAATGATCACCCCTGATCCAGTATCCTCAGTGGTATTACTCTCGACATGGAGGACTTTCTGATCACGACAGATTTATATGTGCGCCAGCTATCACACACACGGAGAGTCTTCGTCCGGCGGGGTTCGAACTCTCAACCCAAGGGACGCGAATGCAACGTCCTACCAACCAGGCTATCCTGATCCTTACCGTCCTTAGATTAGTTGTTTTATCTACAATCGCACACCTGCACTATTGCTCATAAACATTACAAGCATGAATTGTAGATTCAGTTCCTGGAGTTAAGGTCTGAAATATGCTTTCAAACCTTAAATCCAGGAACTGAAAGTCTCGAGTCCCTTGGCTGTGAGATTTTAGGGCTTGGGAAAATAGCCAACTTAGTAGACAGCAGACATAATCAGGTTTTCTTTGAGTTGAAATAATTTCTGTTTATTTTAAAATTAAACTTGTAAAACTTGATAAATATTAGAAAAAGTTATCACTCTGTTTCAGTAATAATTTTCAAATATAACATTGTGACTGCAAGATATTTATTTATTTATATTTTAGCTCAAGTTTTCAAAGATACATTTAAAAGCTTGAAGGAAATGGATTTGAAAATTGTGTACCCTACTATCAATACTAGTTCTCTACTTCGTCCACTTCCAGACACAAATTTTGGAGTTAAGACACAAGCAACTACTATTTTTCTTTCATTAAATCGATATGAGAGAAAGAAAAATATTATCCTTGCAATCGATGCTCTTGGTAAGAATTGTTTTTCCTTAATTGGTAGCATTTCATTAATTGCTGCCTTTGTTTTATCCCTCTCAATTCATTTTTTTATTAATAATAAACGAAAGCTGAATTATATCTGCTGCAGGTTCTTGAAATTAAAGTACATCAAAAAAATAATATTACTCTTATATAGGGAAGAATACCGATTATGTATTTTGGATGCTATTTTATTTTCCCGCATACCAAGTATATAAAAAGAAAGTATTAAAATCCTTAAAAAAATTGATTACGAGAATTTGACGAATCTCTATATTTTACGCCACTCTTGAATCATAAAAACACATTTCTGAATGATGTCGGTTTGTCTGTAAACATGATACATCTAAAACACTTTGAATTAACCGGATGAATTTTGGTGTACGATCTTTACACCGCCTTATCGTATTGTTGCGAAATTTTCTTTACCGGGGTTCGTTTGGATAGTGGAAGTGATATGGTGTGTAGAACGCTCAATCAGCAGACGGCAGCAGAAAATAAAACAACGACGTTTATTTACACGAAGACACACAGGACAGCACAAAGCGACAACTATATACAGCACAGAAGACGATTATCTTCACCCGAGACGTGTAGCATACAACAGCACACACAGCAGCATACAACCAGAATCTACTGCAGACAGTAGCGCACAGCTCAGTTCAGCACTCGCTTGACTCCGTCGCTTCCGACTCCTCCGTCTTCTACTTCTCCGACTCGGATTACTGACTTGACTTCTCTGGCAGCTGCAGCCCCTTTTATAGGTCTCAGGAGGCGGGGCTAGAAGCCTCTCAACCAATCAGGAACGTTCGAGGCGCATCTCGGTTCCTACAGGACGGATCGGGAAAATTCTCGAAGTTTCGGGTATAATCTATTTTGGCGCCAAAGTCGCCAAGTTTGTCGCCAAGCTCTGGGACCCCTGACACGACACCCAGACTCTGTCCCATAGAGGTGACTGTAAAACATTCTTTCCAATGATGGAACCAACTATGCTGGGAAGCAGCATTACGGATTCGTAACAATAGGGACGTTTGTCTGGCTGGTTGTCCGAGTGCAAATGAGCATGAGAATCTACAAAACGTAAATAAGTAGACGGATGAAATTTGGTACATAGGTTAAGTATCTAAAGTATAGAAATTTTAATTAATTTATTTATTTTAATTAATTAATTTAATTAAACCTGTCTAAGGGTTGACCGTGTGTAGGTCAGCAATTTTTCGTATATGTAAACGCCGTAACTGAAAAACTCATTGACTTAGGTAAATTAAACTTGTTATACGATCTTATGACTACAGTTTCAGTCGTGCTTCGAAATTTGGTTTTAGTTAATGGTGAGGCAGTAATAAATTGAAAAGAAAAAAAAATGTAAAAAATTCGCCGAAGATTGCAATTTAATCGACTCCTTATTAATTAGTGACTCATTATTCTTCAGTGAGATGCAATTAATACACAAGTGCTGGTATTCTTTACTACAAAGGGCTGATCTCTCATGTGTGGAACTCTGAAAATAAAAATTTAGTGGCGTCCATGGCATTACCCAAGGTTCATAATTTTATGCGGGGGGTGGTGGTGGAGATGAATAAAACCTTTATTAGAGAATATGCCAGAGAATCTTGAAGAGAACCATTCCTTTTGTTTTCGGCTGTTTGAAGCCATCGATGTGACATAGAGCTACAATTAAGTAACAAAATTGCATACCAAATGCCATATATCTAACTTAGTGCGTCTTTGAGTTGCGAATGTACAAATTGAAGGAATGCCAATCAATGTAGATTTTGTACTTGAGATGCCAAAACTATTACCAAATTTTCTTTTTACGTCTTTGCGTTTTGTAGAACCTGCACAGCCGGCCAAAAAAAAAAAAACATCCAATGAATGGATTTTGTTCAACATTTGATAGATATTTAACAAAATATAGTGCACTTACAAATTTTCATTCGATCAAAGCGTTTTTGAACTATCGTTTTCACTGGAAGGTTAACACAGTTCCAATTTTTCTTCTTTTTTTTATTCTGAATGTTGTGGTGATCCTTCAAAATCTCGTAGTCAGATTTTTTGACAATTGCAATTCACTCTCTTTATGTACTTTGTAATCGAGAAACTATTGAAAAAAAAAAAAAAAACAGAGAGAGAGAGAGAGAGCACAATAAGTTTTTGTGGTTGTTACCAAACTGCATTCAGATAATTGCGCGTGTAAACATCTTATTACTGCATGAAGAATATATACATACTCATTTGCTTTTGTTACATTTTTTTTTCCATTGCTTTAAAGAAACTACATGGCAAATTAATTTCGGTAGACTTTGACAGAAGCTTAATTATATACGCATGTCCCGTTTCTGAAGACGAAACCGTTATCGTACTATTTAATTTCAGCTACTTCACCGTATAATATAGCGATTCTCGTCCCCCCCCCCCCGTAAACATCTCTCTAATTTAAAGAATTTTTACATATAAAAGATTGAAAAAAAAATCTATATTACCAAAGTATATTAGTTAATTGACGAAGTATTTTTAAAAATTAAAAAATGACACTTTTTTTTTCCCTTAAAAAGAGCTATAACTGAAAAATCTTTTAGTTTAGCAGCTTATCAAACGATTTGCACAAAGTTTAAGTAATAGCTTAAGAAATATATTGCTAGTTTTTGAACAAAATCTGTATTTTTATTTACTCTTTAAATATTGGAGTTCAACTAATCAATAATATGAAATTTTCATTTTTTTTTTTTTTTTTTTTTTAGTATTATGAAGCATTAAAACAATTATAGAATATTTCTTAATGAATATATTGTTCTCTAGTTTAAGAACTGTAGAATATGTTGAGAAATTATGATGTCAAATTTGAACAAAAATTATGCATTAGATTTTAATTTGCGAAGTGTTTTGTAAAAAAAATTCTACCAAAGTATATATTTTGAGAAAATAGCAATTAAAAATGGGAAGTAGCAGTAAAATGTATATTAATGAAAATATAAAAATTCGCACTTCTTCCCAAAAAATGGACTTAGAAACGAAATTCAGATTGTTTTATAAAGAAAATTTTTCAAGCTTTAAGAATATATATTTGTAATGACATAATTTAGACCATATTAACTTCGTTCTAAAATGTTCTTTTATTTCCTGATCCAATCTTTCTTCCTTAAAATTTCCTTGCCTACATCGACACGTGTCAAAGAAATCCCTGTCAGGGTCTCATGGTAAAATGATCGGGGAAGGGGAGTTCTTTCTCTTTTTATACTTGCATCGCGATGTAAATTGACGTCAGTTTTATCATTGCTTCTTGTACATAATATGTCTTCCGTGATGGAAGAAAGTGAAGTTAAAATTTCAAAAGTTTCTTCTATATGGCCACGCAACTGCTAAAATATGTTTTACATCTATAGAACATATTTTCGCGAAATAAATAAATAACTTAATAAATTAAAAAAAAACTTGACTTTTTAACGTTTTTACCCATTTTTGAGTAGTTTGCATCATTTTATGATTCTTGTCACTTCTGATACTTTCTTTTGCAGACAAGTTAAAAAGAATGCTGGATCCTAAAGAGTTTTCGAAAGTTCACCTTATCATCGCTGGTGGATATGACGACCGCGTGAGAGAGAACATCGAACACTACGAGGAACTGCAGAGTCAGGTCCAGAATTTGGACTTGGGAGAATCTGTGTCTTTTCTCAAATCTCCAAGTGACGATGCCAAGAGGACGCTGTTCCATAGCTGTACTGCGGTCCTGTACACTCCATCGAATGAACATTTTGGCATTGTTCCGTTAGAAGCAATGTTATTAGGGCGTCCTGTGCTTGCCTGTAGCAGTGGAGGGCCTCTGGAGACCGTGCTGCACGAACAAACCGGATTCCTCTGTGATGCCACTCCTGAATTTTTTGCATCGAAAATGGCGCTGCTGACAAGAGACCGCAGCTTGGCCCGAGAGCTGGGCGCCACTGCTTCAGAACACGTGAAGCGCAATTTCTCTTTCCAAAGCTTTGCTTTAAAACTGAAGGCGATAATTGAAGAAATTTCTTAAATGCGTCGACATATTTTTATGAGAAAAATATTTATTTTTTTACTCCTGCAGCTTCATTTATTACAGTGATTCAGATTTAATCGAAAAAGGAGGACCAGCTTGTTTCATTTCGATTTATATGTTACTTTGCATATTTATTTAAACTGGAATTCTTTGTTGTATGTTTAAAAATTCATTTTGTATGTCGATGGTAAATTGATTATCTGTTCTAAATTTTGTGAAAGTGAAAATATATCATGTTGAAACATCATTTTGTAATTAAAAAGGGACCATAAAGTTGTGACTTATTGTTGTACAATGTCAAACTAAAAGATATTCTTTCTTCAATGTATTAATGCAAATAATGATTAAAATAAATATTTGAATGTTAATTCAAAATCGGTTATAATATTAAAGTGAATTTTTAAAAGAAAATGTTGTTTGTGAAATGTGTTGTGTGCTGTTTTGAAAAGAAATGTTGTGATAATATTTAACATTGGTGACAAGTCATTTCTTATTTGAGTTCTTTTATTTATGGTTTTCTTGACATTTGATAAAAATATATGAACCTTCTTTTAGTCACAATTATTTGTAGTACGTGTTCCATTTTAGCTAATGAATGGGGTGGAGAGGATTTGGAAAATTCGATTTAAGATAAGTTAATTGATCTTTTAAAAATGTTTTTCCTTATTTACAGGGTGATTATAAGTGGAAATTCAAATTTTCAATGTTAAAAGAAACAAAGTAATGAGCAACTTTGTTGTTCATCGGAATAAATAAATAACAGTTGAAAGTTTAAATTCAACACAGTTACAAGTGCTCAAAAGGCCGGGATAGCCTGGTTGGTAGGGCGTTGGATTCGCGTCCCTTAGGTTGCGAGTTCAAACCCCGTCGGCCAAATATTCCCTGTGTCCTTGGTGGCTGACGCGCGTGTAAATCTGTCGTGGTCACAAAGTCCTCCATGTCGAGAGTAATACCACCGGAGGTACTGGATTAGGGGTGGTCGTTCTCTGATTCAGGTCTAAATTACGATCTGTGGTTGAGTGAATGAAAGGCGTAAATGAAGTCCGCCCCGTAAAAAGGGTTGTGACGTCTGTGTAGCTAAGTCGTTCTCTTGGCCCTAGATGGCGCTACTATAGAAATAATAGGCGCTCCTCCTCAGGCTTAAATCGGCTGTCATCGACTTGTCCGTGGCAAGTGCCATAAGTGACAAAAACGTAAGTGCTCAATATGAGCCCTCCAGTAATATGAAGGATATCGAAACCGTACTATAACTCATAATTACCTCTTTTTTTCTTTTTTTTTTGCATGTCTGGAGGGAAGCTTTGAAAAGATCAAATATTAAAATATACATATTGTTACAAACCTGCAATTCGGCTTCCCAGCATAGTTTGTTCCATCAACAGAAAGAAAGTTTTATAGTCATCTGAATGGACGGAGTCCGTGTAGCGCGTCGGAGGTCAAAGAGCTTAGCGACAAACTTGGCGACTTTGGCACCAAAATAGATAATACCCGAAACTTCGAGAATTTTCCCGATCCGTCCAGTAGGAACCGAGATACCCCTCGAACGTTCTTGATTGGTTGAGAGGCTTCCAGCCCCGCCTCCCGAGACCTATAAAAGGAAGCAGCCGCAGCTGCCAGGGGAAGGTAGAAGGCAGTAGGAGTCGGAGAAGTCGAAGACAGAGTGGACGGAGTCGTCGAAGTAGTAGTCGAGAGTCGTAGTCGGAAGCGACGGAGTCAAGCTCGTGCTGAACGGAGCTGTGCTCTACTGTCTGCAGTAGATTCCGGTTGTATGCTGCTGTGTGTGCTGTTGTATGCTACACGTCTCGGGTGAAGATAATCGTCTTCTGTGCTGTCCTGTTTGTCTTCGTGTAAATAAACGTTGTTGCTTTATTTTCTACTTCTGCCTGCTGATTGAGCGTTCTTTACACCATATCACTTCCACTATCCAAACGAATCCCGGTAGAAATCTCATAACAATATGTAGCAAGTTTCAGCCCAATCGATTTACAGACTGCAAGACAGCAAAATTTTTAATTTTCGGAACATCTCGTAGTACTCAAATCAACATTGATCTTTAAAGATAATAATAATAAAACGGCAAAGCTTCAAATGGAATTCGAACCAAAGAATTTATAGTTCCAACTCACACCCGCTACCCGAACCACTTCACAGTTTCATCTAGTAACAACTTATAGATTACAAGATAAGGAATTTTTAATTTTCATTCAAATTCGATGCTTTGTCCAATTTTGGTGTTTTTGGTAAAAAAATAAAAATAAATAAAACCGATCTAATTTAAGTATAAAGTTAAAATAATTTGGTAATCTTATGTGGGAGGTTAAAATAAATTTTTAAAAATGACTGAATGACTGAAATTTATTAAATTTTAATTTAATAAATTTCAGTCTAACTGATCTAATAGATTGCAATAAGAGGTGTATTTTCCGCTAGAAATTCGTTGCGTTCAGGCTAGAATTCTAAAACCCAATAAAATACTTATAAATAAAAATAAATTTCAAACTCTTTTAATGGTAATTCTAGCATAAATCTGTCAACTTTTTACAATTTTTTAAAAATTAAAATATTTTTTTTTAAAGCCGTATAAAAATTTCCAAGTTCAGCCTTTATGAACATCCCGAGAAATAATTTATCCGATGTCGCGGTGTTTTGTCGGAAATTAGCATTTCCTATAATATCCACCTATTTTTAAGGGTAAAATCTACATATTTAACAAGTTTCAGCCTAACCAATTTAAATTCTATCTTCCCACTACTCGTATGTTGTCTTGTGGTCCGAGTGTCAAGCTCCCAAGGTTCGATCCCCCTCTCGGCATTCATTTTACTTTTACTTCTTCTCATATTATGTATTTTTTTAAAAATTTTAATTCTAGTAAAAATTATTATTTTTCTTTTGAAGCTGAAATATTCTTACAAGAATTACAATCTTTTATTTAAAAATACTTCCAAAATAAAGAAATAAAAGTCTATATTCGGTCCGAGATTCTGCGCATGCGCTGACTTATTTCTTCTGATATACACATGGCTTTCAAGCAGGGATTTGCACCATTATAGAATATGCACAAATAAATAAACATGTGACTTTCAATTCAGCGCCATAAGGAATCGTATGTTGCCTTGCGTTACGAGTGTCAAGCTTCGAAGCAGAAGCTTTAGGTTCGATTCGCGCTTCTGACGTTCGTTTTACTTTTAGTTTTTTTCGTTTTATTTCATTAAAAAAAGTTTTTTTTTAGGTATAGTGAAAATTGTTATATTACTATTCAAGTTGAAGTATTTTGACAAGAATTTTAAAATATTTCAGTCTCTTATTTAAAAATACTTCGAAAATAAAGAAGAAATAAAAGTATAAATTCGGTCACCGATTCTGGGCATGCACAGACTTATATCTCCTGATATAAACATGGCTTTCAAGCAGGGATTTGCACCATTATAGAAAATGCGCAAATAAATAAACATGTAACTTTCAATTCCGCGTTTTAATGAATCGTATGTTGCCTTGTAGTAAGAGTGTCAAGCTTCGAAGCATTAGCTGTAGGTTCGATTCGTGCTTCTGACGTTCGTTTTACTTTCAGTTTTTTTCGTTTAATTTCATTAAAAAAAGTTTTTTTTTAGGTATAGTGAAAAATACTATTTAACTATTCTCAGATGAAATATTTTGACAAGAATTTAAAAATATTTCAATCTTTTAATTAAAAATAATTCCAAAATAAAGAAATTGAAGATATAAAAGTCTAAATTCGGTCACAGATTCTGAGCATACACAGACTTACTTCTTCTGATATACACTTGCCTTTCAAGCAGGGATTTTCACAATTATAGAATATGAACAAATAAATAAACATGTGACTTTCAATACCTCGTCCTAAGGAATCGTATGTTGCCTTGTGTTACGAATGTCAAGCTTCGAAGCATTAGCTGTAGGTTCGATTCGCGCTTCCGGCTTTAGTTTTTCTTTCAATTTTTTTCATTTTATTTCATTAAAAAATATTTTTTTAGGTATAGTGAAATTTGTTGAAATGTTTTGAAAAGAATTTAAAAATATTTCAGTCCCTTATTTAAAAATACTTCCTAAATAAAGAAATTTGAAAGTCTAAATGCGGTCACCGATTCTGGGCATGCGCAGACTTATTTCTTCTGATAGACACACGGCTTTCAAGCAGGGATTTGCAATTATAGAATATGCACAAATAAATAAACATGTGACTATCAATACCGGGTCTTAATTAATCGTATGTTGCCTGCTGGTAAGAGTGTCAAGCTTGAAAGCTGTAGCCGTAGGTTCGATTCACCCTCCCGGCTTTCGTTCTACTCTCAGTTTTTTTCGTTTTATTTCATTTTTTTTAGGTATAGTGAAACTTATTATTTTACTATTCAAGTTGAAATGTTTTGACAAGAATTTAAAAATATTCTCTTATTTAAAAATACTTCCTAAATAAAGAAATTTAAGATATAAAAGTTTAAATTCGGTCAGAGATTCTGGGCATACGCAGACTTATTTCTTCCGATATACACATGGCTTTAAAGCAGAGATTTGCACAATTATAGAATATGCACAAATGAATAAACATGTGACTTTCAATACCGCGTCGTGATGAATCGTGTGTTGTCTTGTGGTACGAGTGTCAAGATTCGAAGCAGTAGCCGTAAGTTCGATTCACCCTCTCGGCTTCCGTTTTCCTTTCGTTTTATTTCATTTTTGTAGGTGTAGTGAAAATTATTATTTTACTATTCAAGTTGAAATGTTTTGACAAGAATTTTAAAATATTTCAATCTTTTATTTGAAATTACTTCCAAAATAAAGAAATTGAAGATATGAAAATCTAAATTCGGTCCGAGATTAGGGGCATGCGCAGACATATTTCTTCTGATATACACATGGCTTTCAAGCAGGGATTGGCACAATTATAGAATATGCACAAATAAATAAACATGTGACTTTCAATACCGCCTCTTAATTAATCGTATGTCGCCTTGTGGTAAGAGTGTCAAGCTTCGAAGCTGTAGCCGTAGGTTCGATTCACCCTCTCGGCTTTCGTTTTACTTTCAGTTTTTTCGTTTTATTTAATTTTTTTTAGGTAGAGCGAAAATTATTATTTTACTATTCAAGTAGAAATATTTTGACAAGAATTTAAAAATATTTCAATGTTTTATCTAAAAATACTTCCAAAATAAAGATATTGAAGATTTAAAAGTCTAAATGCGGTCACCGATTCTGGGCATGCGCAGACTTATTTCTTCTGATATACACATGGCTTTCAAGTAGGGATTTGCACAATTATAGAATATGCACAAATAAATAAACATGTGAATTTCAACACCGCCTTCTAAGGAATCGTATGTTTCATTGTGGTAAGAGTGTCAAGCTTCGAAGCAGTAACTGTAGGTTCGATTCGCGCTCTGGGCGTTCGTTTTTCTTTCAGTTTTTCGTTTTTTTTCATTAAAAAAAATTCGTTTTTAAGGTATAGTGAAAATTGTTATATTACTGTTCAAAATGAAATGTATTGAAAAGAATTTTAAAATATTTCAGTCTCTTATTTAAAAATACTTCCTTAATA
>JAPMOR010060216.1:0-124492 GCA_026543865.1 Argiope aurantia
GGTACCTTGAAACTTTCAAATCCTAAATCATTCTTAGCTATGCATTCATAGTCTCCATAGTCTTGAGTTTTCAAGTCTTTGACAGTAAGCGTAGATTCATAAGTAATGAAATCCAAATGCTTGCTCTTAATTTCATATTTGGACACTTTTTTAGAAGACTGTATTGTCGAGCCGTCTCTAAACCAAGTGAAAGACACATTAGGAGCACCTGTTGCTCGGCAAATGATTCTCACATCTTCCCCTTCACTTCCAGCGGCTTTGGAATGAGGACCAGTCCTTTCGATCACTGGTTTATCTGAAAATAAATTCGGTGCCTTGTTAGATGCTGCATTTCTTTTAGTAAATAATAAAATATATTCTACAAAGATGCAAGAATAAAATCCTATTCCGACGCCCGTGCACATCTTAAAACAGGCGCATTTTGCCCTCTTTCCCCTCTATTGTGGTTTTTTGGGATTCTTCGATATCTGTTCATTTTACCGATGATTTGCGGAAACTCCCGATCGACATCAACAGGCTGGGTTGGTCCTACAATGGGTCAGATGGTAGATTTACGACCATATCATCCGACAGGTCATCGGAACGGGACTTAAGAAATTTAAAAAAAAATCACGAAGAGAATCTGAAAGGCTTAAATCTCACAATTTGTATATTTAAAATATTTGGCAAACCAAAGAATTAGCCCACCCCAGCCCTAATCATTGGTCCGATTAGTCAATATTGCATGTGCCAGCCTTTATTACATGAGAAACCTTTTAACCCTATAATTGCTTATCCCACGAATTACAAGGGTTGGAAGTCTATTTTTTGTTCATCTTGCGTTTTTTGAGGTTTATTGTGTTTATCTTTTACTATCGCAAATTTCTATTATGTTATACTATTATCCGGTAGCATTCTGTAATAGTTCGCTTTGAAAATTAATTGACCTTATTTGCAAACGCCGTATCAAAATAAAGATCTAATAATTTTTCCTAGTTACGTTTAGGTTTACTTTCTTATACGCGCTTAAACATACGTTACTCCCTCCCGCTACTAATACATTAGGTTACGTTTATTACAAATTGCATTTAGGTATTCACAATCCAATTACGAGAGACAATGAGAAATGTAATAACCGAATTAAAGATTAACATTCCAACATAATAAATTTACATGAATTTTAAAATTTAGTAATACATTCTTCTTTCTATATATTTTCTTAGGATTTATTTTAATATCAATTATATTGATATAATTGGCAGAAATTTTATAAAACAGTATGATTAATTAATTCCAAGTATATATGTTACAAACGCATATATATATACAAAGAACTTTTGAAATTCAGGAAATACAGAATATAAAAAAACATACACATCTCGAAAAACTTTTTCTAAATCGATTGGGGACAGAGGGGAGGAGAGATAAACAAAATCAGAGAAAGTAACAAAAAGATGAAGAGACGCATAAATTCCGAAGTAGTCGCACAAATTTTATTTCCCTATCTCGGGAAAACATGCTCTATCGTCAATATATTCAATAAATCAGCACTTTACATCCTCTTTTGAAAAGGGGGAATGCGATTGTCTGTGGCAAGAATTCAAAATCAGGACTTACGTTTGACCACTAGGGTGGATGCCTTTTGGGCCTCATTGCCTATGCCGTTGTCGGCTACGCATAGGAAAATCCCTGAATCTTCCCTGGTCACGTTGTTGATGATGAGGTAAGATCTTCCGTTCTCAATGCTCTGCCTCGTCCGGCTCATGTCAAAGTTTGGTCTTTGCCATCGGATGACGTCATCGCTTAAGGGATTCGCGTCCACTTGGCACTCCAGGAAGGCGTTGGAACCCTGATCCACAAGGGCGTATTCGGTTGCCATGGAAATGGAAGCACCATCTGTAATTGAAAAATCGAGTGGAATTCAAGTAATTTGAAAAACTAGAAGCATGGTTCCGTATAATGGAAGCACGTTTTGAGAAGTTTGCTGATGAAATTTCCATTATAATTATGAATAAATGATGTGGTACGAGGGAAGTTGCTGCAAAAAACATTAAATAGAAATCGAGCTAACATGGTCTAGATTTTGAGACTGCAGCTTATCTATTTTCTTTTCTTTATTAAAACATAAAAATCGAAATATTTTGTCCTTGGAAATCCATGCGAAACTTTAAAAATTTCTTTATGGATAGGCATTCTGGAGATAACGTAAATCAAAATTAAAAACTATTCACCCCCCCCCCCAAAAAAATTCCAAAACATATTTAACAATATTTTAGAGCTTCCATTCAAAGTTTAATTTGTTAATGATCTTATTTTTTATTGAATAATGGTTTAATGTGAAATTTAAACTGAATTTCGGAAATTTAGTCCTTAAATGATTTACTATGAACATTCATGATTATATTATTACATCTCTTATTATATTACAGTTTAATTCAAGCAATATTAATTCTTAAATAAGTTCAATAATTTTGGTCTGTTAGAAAGGGAAACAAAAATCACAACTGCCGTTACAAATGTCTAAATTAAAATAGCGGTTTATTCCATTCAAATAAACTTTAAATGCAATAAAAAATAAATTCAAACATTTTAAAATAAAAAAATATAATAAAGCAATTTATCACAAATTTACCTGAGTATTTAGATTTCGAAAACTTTGTACTTTAAAAATTAAGGGCCTTATTTCGCTTTATCGACCAACTAAGAATTTCTAAAAGAGATTAAAATTAAAATACTTACAACTATGCACATATTTTAGAATAATAAAATACAGCGTTCTTGTTCGAAATTCATATTCTTTTCTTCTATTATTTCTTTACTTAGATCTCTTTTTCCTTTTGACATATTTTTAAAGAATTAATACTATTTTTGAGAAAATTCAGAGCTCCGACTCTATCATAAAAGTGAAGTTATTTCCATCTCACTTGTCAAAGTTTACTACTTTGTCCAACAGTCCATGAATTACAAACCATTCTGTTTCACATTATATGAAAAATTCAAGCACTAAAAATGGCAAAACTTACATAAAACATTGAGCACAACTGTCACAAAGCTGCTGCCTTCCTCATTGCTAGCCTCCAGCCTGTATTGTCCAGCCTGGTCTCTTCTCACGTTGGTGACATTGAATAATGACCCCGCCGAAAGGACAGGGGTGACGGCGACATCGTTAGAGTCGGCGGGCATGAGGGACGTGGAACTGCTGGCCTTGCTCCAAGAATAATTTATATTTGAAGGATTGCCCTTGGCAGTGATATTGATGGTGGTGGATTCGCCCTCGATCACATCGTATTGTTGCAAAGGTTTCGTCTCGAATTCGGGTTTATCTGTAAAAAACGCAACAATTGATGCATTGTTCCCTCTATTAACATGTTTTTGAATGAATTTACAGTGGAAAAAGACTAAAAAAATAATTAATTCAAATATTCGTATATGTGAAGTATAGATTTTATGCTGAAGCATAGGACTAATAAAAATAATATAATCCAAACTATTCATATTTATTTTACTGGAGATAAAAATGCTCTTAGAACTTTGTTTCCAAGAGAAAAAAAATATCGATGAACCTTCCAATTCACTTTTGCTTGACATTAGAGTCAGAATCTCAAGTGAGAATAGGTAGATGGTAAAACTGTCCTAACAATTCACTTCTAATATTTCTTTTCTTCTACCCTTCTAATTTTTTTAAAACAATTACCATCCAAGACATCTTATCTCATCATCGTTGGAGCCATTTCGTTACAATGCAATATTACATGCAAAAAGCTAATTAGTAACAACCATACTATTAAAAATACAATTTTCCGGTTATAAAAACCATTGCTTTATAAAGATGAAATATTCAAAATCCTTATGATTGCATGTATACATTGTTTTTTGTTGTTGTAGTAGCTGTTTATACGTCTTTCAATTAATTTCATATAAATGGGGAACTGAAATATAGGTTTGTCTAGAAAATGCAGTATTTTACCTAAAATGCAGACGAAACATCACAAAGAAATAGATAAAAGAATAAATCATCAGTTGTTGAAACATTAGCTTATTAACAATGGAACAAGATTAAGTAAACATAAAATTTTCTACTGTTGTTTTTCTTTTACCTTTTGCTAAATGGCTGTAAATTAATTCAAAAGTATCTTTTAAATATTTTTTTGCTGCATAAGTTCACTTACAAATTAGTATATATATTTTTAAATAATTTTCAGAATGAAAATCTGCCTATAATAATTTGAAATCACTATCTCAAGTGCAATGATAATTTTTATAACGAATATATTTGATAGTTTTCTTTCACTTCCGTTTAGAAAATATGGCTTTATTTTCATACTAAATATGGAAAAGTTTAGAAATATTTATTATAGTCTGTGAAAAAAAATCCATTTTGTTTTTCATCAGACAGTATTAAACAGAATAAGATTCCCTGAAAATTATTTTTTAATCCACTAGAAGCCGATACTTGATTGTTGATTTGGATGTCAAATTAATGTGAATTGAGTAATAGATATAGTATTCCATTTATATTTTTTAGAAACTTTCAAAAATATCTACTGAAATATATATCTACCTGAAATTGATTGCATCAACCACAGTTTGCCCTTACTTTTAGTAAAATAAAAAATAAATAATAATAAATTGATACAATTTTTTAAAAATATTTATAAAAATGAAACTTGCAATTCATCCCACATCTCTATTGTCAATTCAAAAGTCTCTCTTTGCGAGTGTATATTCTCCCTTTGAATCAAAATTCAAGCTTAAAAACTTGAGACATAAAATTCAAGCATCGTTAAAGTAACATGACAACAACAAATATTTAAACAAATAATTAAAACAATATTTACAAATATTTCCATATCATGATCATAAAGATGCGATTTCCTGAATTTCCCGCTTCGATTGTAAAATCATCTTAGAATCAACAAATCTTGGTATTCAAGAAATTTCCACTGTCGTTATAACCCAAAAGCGAGAAACCCGCACATCAAGCTATACCCAAGTTTGAATTTTATGGAAAGCCATTAGAACCATGATGCTTACATAAAACGTTGATGGTGACAGCATCGTGAGCACTCTGTTTCAGTTCCGGGTTTGTTGCTTGGCATGTGTAAACAGCACCATCATCCTGGGAAGACACATTCAGTTGCAGGATGTTCTTCGTTGATCGCCCACCATTTGGGGCATCAAAAATGCCATCTGGCGTGCCATGGATCAGGAATCCGTCCTTCCACCAAGTGATATCTGCCTGGGGATTGCTGCTGGCGCATTCGCAGATCAACGTCACCTGCAATAAATAAAATGCGGCAATCAAAAATCGGAGCTAAATCGACAATTCATGAGGAAATAAAGGGGTGGAAAGAGTGAAAACGGATTGCAGAGAAATTGTGTAATTCTTTCTTTTAATATGGATTCGTTAGTAAGAAATTTATTTTCTCGATTTTAAAAACGATTTTATTTACTATGCTTTTTCACATTTAATAGAATTCATAATTAAATATGCCCCGTATAAAAACAAAAAAAAATTATAATGGCAAGGTATTAGGAATTTTAAACTTATACGTTCCGATTTTTTGGATGTGCATTATTAATAGAATAATAGAAAAAAAACTTTTATATTTATAATTTACTAAATACTCTTTCAATAAATTTTAGGCTTAGTCTTACAAATGATTCATTACTTTTTATTTTAAAAGTAAAAAAAAAAAATTATAAATAATGTCTAGAGTGCAGAAAAAAATTATTAGAAATAATAATTTGAATTTAGATAATTCTTTATTATTAATAATTATATTGTATTGTATAATTTTATTTTTTATTTGAATGATGTTATTTTATTTAGATATTTATTTAAAATAATTAAATGAAAATACTTTAATAAATTATTAATGAAAATCATAATTTCTTCTGAAATAAATATGAGCAACTACATTACTTAGATTTAATATTCAATTGCAATTTATTATTTGAATAAATTGCGGCTCATCATAAAAAAAATATTTACATTAAAGTATTTTAATTCAAAAAAAGAAAGAAATTAGACAGGGCATGTTGATGATGTATTACGTTCCAACACAAGAATTGATATTTTTCATTCTTTGAATTGTTTGATAACCCTTAATAAAAATTCATTCTTTAATAATCATTCATAATAACGTTTTCTTTTTTTCTTTTTAACTCATTAGGCTATTAAAAAGTTTGATATGCAAAATGAGACGGCCAAACATCATTAAACATTTCCGCTGGTTCAATGAGATAAAATCGAACTAGTCTATATTATCTTAATTAAACGCTTATCTTGAAATACCAGATTTTTTTTTCTTACTTCTATTTCTAAAACGAGCCGCTTGCTATTTTTTCTATTCTATGTTAATTATTAATAACGGAAAATAAATATTAATATGAGTGCTGTAATTAAATTTTTGCCTTAATTTTTATCGATGATTAATGTCAATAATCTAGAAGCACAGAAGTTTATTTTCCTATTTGATGTGGTATTGACTTTATTTTTTAATTTAAGTTCAATTTTTAAGTACGGAAGAACTAAAACTAAGGTCTATACATCAATCTTCTCATCTGTCTAAAAAAAGATAAATTTAAGCCAGAAATTGAAAATTTTGCATTAAGAATATCATATATAATAATAATTAGATTCTGAAACAAAAGAAATTATAAATAAAATAGAGATTAATTATATATAAACGTATTTCATAAATACAACGGAGTCACTTCCAACCACTAATTCATCTTTTGGTTTTAAAGGTGTTAGATGTTTTTGATAAACAAATTTCTCGTAGTTATACTATTTTATTCTGTTGGGTACCATTCCATGGTGGAATTTTGGACAACGAACAGACAGACGAGGCTGCCAAATTGACGACTACTTCAATCGCTACTACTATTCCTATCAGTGACATAAAGAAATATTGTAATATTCTTTATTCTAAATGGCAGAGACAATGGGACTTGTAGACAAACAACAAACCCCATGTGCAACCTTGGTCCTCATTAGCGAACAGAAAAGTAGATACCATTTTAACTCGTTTATATATTGGACAAATTAGACTCACCCATATTCACTTGCTGGTAGTCGAACAACCACCTTTGTGTTCGAGATGTCTCTGTCAAATGTCTGCCCAACATATATTGTCAAATTGCACTCCATTGCCTTTCTGGCTTGATAAGATACCTCGTGTCCAACTCTTTGAATTTTTAAAGACCATACAGTTTTATCCATTTATTTCAATTTTAATTACATTTTAGGGTTTTCTTCATATTTCCTTCGGTGACTTTTTATCTATTGTTTGGAGCAGCATGGTCAACATCGAGGCTCTTGCGCCGAAAAACCCCAAACAAATGAAATTCAACCGCCAATATTGTTTTTCTTAAAGAGGTTTGGGAACAAGAGTGCACAAAAAGTCCAAGAAAGCATTCATACAAATCCATCG
This sequence comes from Argiope aurantia, assembly GCA_026543865.1. NCBI lineage: Eukaryota > Metazoa > Arthropoda > Arachnida > Araneae > Araneidae > Argiope > Argiope aurantia. Next base: position 7,419 of record JAPMOR010060216.1, read on the forward strand.
ATACCCATTTCCTTATCAAGTAATTCCTTTTTGCTTTTATACACAGTACAAAGCCACAAAACAGTTCTTTTAGGGGGGAATTCTCTTTTTATGAGGAAAGGAAGAGAGAAAAAAAATGAAAACGAAAACCACACATTCGGAGGTGTTTTTTTCCTTTTTCTGAAAAAAAAATGAAAGTGACGGGAAGAATTCTGAAGGAGAAAAAAAAATGCCTTTTAGAGTGTTAATACAATAGTGAGGTATTCATACAACTGGCAAAAATGAAATCTCATTTCACTCGTCGCGCATATTACGCTAAAATAAAAGAAAAGGCTTAAATTGCTGTTAAGATAGAAGCATAATCAGTAAAAAGAAATTTTACATAAGTCTTCATCGTCCCTTAGGGTGAGAGACTTATAAATCGAGCTTAAAAAGGAAAAAAAGAATAAAAAAATCGAAATATAAATATAACAGGAATAAATAAAGAAAAAAGACGAAGAAAAAAAAATGTTCAATTTTAATGGGAATAAATTTTGCCACTTTTTTTTCTTTTCATTTCTTTATATTTTTTTAATGTTTTCTCTTAATTTTCAATGTTTCTTTTCTTCAGAGAAGTATCATTATATGCTAGGAAAGTTTTTTCAGGACTTTTTACTGGGTGTGTATTTTTAAATGAATGTAATTGAAATGGTGGTTTCAATACAATTAGTAATGAGCACAGGAAAGCTCTTCTTTTTGCTTAATTTTACGATGGTCTGTCTTCATGATGAATTCAAAAGCATCTTTAGTTTATGGTTTCTAGTAGCTTCTTCATTAAACAATTTTAAAAAAACCCAAAAAATATAACGAAAAGAAAAGAAAAGAAATAAGTATTAGCATTTGATTTTTAAAATTAATCTTAATTTTAAATAAAACTACAATCAAAATCTTTTGTTGTAATTAAGAATTTAAAGAATCTAACTGCGACTCCAGTGAGAATTTTTTATAAAGTTTTGAGTGAAAATTATGAAATTGCTGATTAAATTACTTACTTTTTGTCCCGCTTTAGGCCTCTGTGGTTTTACTTTAATATTAACCGCCGAAGGTGGAACTGAAAAAGAAATGCTTAATATTAAAATACTAGCACAAAATTTTAAAGAGTAAATTCACTAAAATAAAAGACATTACTATTATCTTATAAAATTATTTTACTAAGAATATTTTACAATAATTTTTAACCTAATAGAGTAAAAGAACTAGAAAAGTAGTAAGAGTAAGAAAACTTTACTCTTACATTTTTACAAAACATTTACAAAACTATTTGTAAACCTCGTTCACCTATTTCAAATAATTCACATTATAAAACATTTTTACGTATCGCATTTATTGAAATCAGTTATTTATTTTTTATTCGAATGTTTTATTGTGATAATTTTAAAGCATTCAAGTTTTAAAGTAAATAAGATTTTATCCATTTTTCTTGAAATAGAAGATACATTTTTCAAGAAGTCGAATATAAATTATGAAAGAACGCTCATATTTTTTTTCTAGCTCCCCAGTGATCAAAATCGATAGTATCTTGAAATATATTTTTTATTCGTTCCTGCTTTTTTTTTAAAACTCGAAATGCAATAGTTCTGCCTTTTAACAAAAATATTTCGAAAATAAACTTTACTTCACATAAAAGCATCTATATTTCTTTATTACACCCATAAATTCGTGGTTTTCTTTTTAAATAAGTATTGAAGACCCTGTCCCAAATAAAAAGAAAGATTGTCAGAACGTTTGTTAATGCCAAATCTTTATGTTATATTAACGAAAACTATGATTATCTCCAATTCCATAGCTTTACAAAAATAAAGTAGAAAAAACAAAGCACAGGTTTAATAAATTAAGTACCGATAGAGTATAATTTTATTTGCCTAATCACAGTATGGTGACACAATAGGTGACACAATATTCAGATGATTAACTTCCTATCTGAAACTAATTTGAAGTTTAATACAGTGTTAAATTCATTTATTTGATATTAATAAATTTAATTACTAAATTATTACTAAATAATTAATATACTAAATTTAATATAAATAATTAGTATAAAAATTAATATTACTACATTTAAACTTTTTTTAAAATTTAAATAATATATTAAAAAATTAAGCTTTGAACTTAAATTTAAAAGGGAAAACAAATTCAAAATCTCTTGATATCAGCAGCCGGATTCATATATAGAACTTGCACTCACTACTGTAAATGACAAGATTTTGACATTTTTATGGGGAAAAAACGGTGTACGTGAAAATAATTTAACATATCAGGAAACATGATTATAAACATCACCTTTAATATTTCATCTATTAAGGATTAAATATTCTCCTTGATTTCCTAAAAGAATTTCGTTTTTCGTAACTTCTGGTCGACTTTTTATAATAGTTTTAGAATTTTGACCTGTTTTGACAAAAGTTTCTTATTTTTTTGTGTAAAAAAATACTTTAACTTATCCTGAAACATGATGATACACACACAGTAACATTTTTTATCTGTTGTGGATTAAATATTTTCCCCTATATCCAATAGAAATTACGTTTTATCATGTCAGAAATTGATGTTTTGGTTTGAAGTTTTTGAAGCTACAAAATTCATGGGCAGAAAATTGGCGATTTATCGCTGTTGAGGCATTCATTTTTTTTTTTTTTTTTTTTTTTTTTTTGCTTTTAAGGGTTATTAGAAAATGATAAAGCATTTGGCTACTTATCGCCAACAAAAAGTTACAAATAGGCGCGAATGACCGCCCTAAACCCGATTCTTCTGTCTGGCTAATAAAGGGCAGGGTCGTAAGAATTTATCGCCCAAAGAATAAATAAAAGAATAAAATATTTTATTTATTATATATTCTTTTATTTATTAAATTATATATATAATTTTTTTTAATTTTCAATTTTTCTATCTGGCTAAAAAAGTTTTGGAACTCAAACGACTTTTAAAATCAAAAAAAAAAAAAAAAAAAAAAAAAAAAATCATCGTTTTTAAAATATCCACACATGCGTAGTCATGTCATTTTTCAAACTTGTTGTTTAACTGGTTAATGGTTAATATTAGTTCAGATAAACAATGATATAAAAATAATAATGTTTCCACATGATAACATGAAATTTGTGATAGCTGATTTCAATTTTCTAATTTATTTATTTATTATGGAACTCCCATTCCAGTTTCTATCCGATCTTTTATGCAGTGTTTCAATTCTGAAATTTTCCGCATGTATGCTTTGATTGAAGCGAATGATGTGAAACAAGAAAACGCGACCTAAAAGATAAAACTCAAGATCCCAACTCAGAGAACGAAACAAATACGCCAGATGAATACATTAGAGTAGGAATAAAATTTGCTTGTCATTTACTGACAACAATTTCATATTTTTGTGGAAATGCCGCTTTATATGCAGGAATACTTTATCACCATGTTTTTTGATATGTTAAACATAAAATAACAAGTTTCATTTATTAAGGATTAAATATTTTACTCCATTTCCAGGATGAATTTCATTTTTTCTAGCATTCGATCCACCTCCTATTCAATCTTTTATGCAATGCTTCACTTCTGAAACTCTCTGCAAATACGCTTTGGTTGAAGCGAAAGACGCGAAACAAGAAAATGCGATCCAAAAGATAAAACTGAAGATTCCGACTCAAAGGACGAAACAAATACGCCAGATGAATACATTAAGGCTCAGGACGAGAGTTGCCTCAAACTCTTTTGAAACGCTGACATTGAATCAATTGAATGGGCGACTAATCCTCCCCAAGATTAAAACTAAGTCAAAGAATAATTAGAGTCAGAGCCTGACACTTCAACGTTTCAGGGAGCCCAAAATAAAATACTAAATTCCTGTGTATCGATTAAATGAACAGAATTATGTTCCTTATTAATGAAGCAATTCTAATTACTGGGCCTTCGAATATAGTAAGCCTTTCATTTAATTTGAAAGGGGGCTCAGAAAGTAAGATCACGGGTGGGTGTTTTATTCGGAAGGTTTGTAAGTTGTTCTAAGAGGGAGCTGGCTGAATAAAAGAGAATATTATTAGTTCGTGAATATTAATGTTCGTTGAAAGGATGTTCTGCCGACAAGTTCAAAAGAAGAAACTACATCGACTCTTCGGTTTGGCCGATCAATTACGAGATTTAAAGAAAAGTAATCCGACTTTGGCAAACAAAATATGGTAAAAGGATCATAGTTTACGATGGAAATTAGCAGCGCCAATAATTCATAATTATAATTTCTAAGCCATCGTTTCGGAGATGTCTTACTGACAATGTCTTCCGAAATTATTATTATGTAAAATATAATTTGGGAAAGTTCTGCGAGTGAAGCAAAATAATACAACTAAGAATTAAATAAAATAATACGAGAGATTAGAAAGAAATATATACTATTGGAAACATAATTCTTAAATCAGAATTGAAAACTGTTTAAATAAGCCAATGATACATGGTGCTGGGTGTATATTATATATAAAACTTTAGTGCACGAATAATGGCAAATTCAAATCTCGCGATAATTTTGAGATCCTTTTTATTATTAGCTTCTTCCCAAATATTCAAAAATATTGTAATAGTTGGAAGCAAATATTTCAACTTGACTGTTGTTGGTGATGGATTTTATAATAGGGTTGTCAACACTTTATATTATACTATATATAACCGTTTGCATGTTATATTAAAATTATTTAATAAAATAATTTTTTCTAAGCTCTAAAATTCAAACATAAACCATTTAATTTCTAATTGAGTGAATATAAGACTTTCCCATATTTCTCAGGGTCTAATTTCTGGAATTGTAACTCTACAACTTTAAGCTTTAGTATCACGTAAAAATCACACATCTGAAACATACAGCGTATTTCAATGAACCGTTTCAGAACTTCTAAGAGGGGTAGCGTACATCCTGACAACTCGAAATGATAGAGCAATGTGGGGTCGGAAATGGTTTCCTGAAGCGGTGTGGTACACAGAAGCACCATAAAGAAAAGAGACCGTAAATGAGAAATCGTTTTAATAATACATGAAACGAAGCAAAAGGTACATGGATTAAAGTAAGTGTTCGAAGTTTCTTCCACGGGCTACAATGCACGCCTCACATCTACGACGCATGGACATCCGAACATTCTGGAATACTCCAGGCATATATGTCGAATCTCTCCGGCAGCTACTGCGATTCTTGCAACGAGCTCCTCAGCAGTGTCAACAGGGGTGTCATAAACTAGCGATTTCATATGACTCCAGAAATAAAAATCAAGACATGATAAGTCGGGTGACCGAGCAGGCCAACGCACGGGACCCCCACATCCGTTCCACCGTTGACCAAATGTGACATCCAGGTAGTTATGAACATCTCCGCTATAATGGGCAGGGGCTCCATCGTGTTGGAACAACATTGTCTGTTGCGTCGATGTAGAAATCTGTTCATCTCTCAAAAGTTGTGGCAATACTTGCTGCAGAAAGAGCAAGTACGAAGGTCCGGTAACAGGTAAGGTCCGATGAGGTGATCTCCCACAATACCGGCCCATACATTGACCGAAAATCGATTCTGTGCTGCACGACGTCGTATTGCATGCGGGTTCTCGACCGCCCAGATATGGTCGTTATGCATGTTGAAAATTCCTTCCCTTGTGAAGGATGCCCTATCGGAAAACAACACTTCAGCAGGAAAAAGGGGATTTGTAGCCCATTTTCCCAGGTACCACTGTGCGAAAGCAATACGAGGTACATAATCCTCCGGTTTCTGTTTCTGGACACGCTGCACGTGAAACGGATGCATGTCTTCTGCTCGGAGAATCCTCCAGACGCTGCAATGGGTATTCCGACTGCGTTTGCTACACTTCGTGTACTCGTTTTTGGATTCCCCAGTACATGCTGCAGCACATTCTGTTCGGCGTCTGCAGTCCGTGTTGTTCTTACCCTGTCTCTGTGAGTTCTTTCTAATGAACCTGTCTCAGGTAACCTCTGGTGCAGTCTTGCAAAGAAATTATGACTGGGAATATGCCTCGTTGGATATCATTCCGCGTACAAACGCTGTGCGGCTGGCCCACTACAATTTGCAGCCCCGTACGCCAAATGCATATCGCCTAACTCTGCGATCGTGTAATCATCCATCCTACTAACTTGGCGCTCTTGTGCGAAATGAAGATTCCCTGAATGAAAGCTCAGACTTTTCGCACAACGCCATCTACCGCGTCAGGAAAGCATTTCCGACTGCCCATGGGTATATGATTTTGGTTCGTCAGGATGTACCCTACCCCTCTTAGAAGTTCTGAAACGGTTCACTGAAACACCCTGTATTCTTTGTCATAAAGCAATAAAGTTATTTTCAGATTTATCTAAAATCGTAACCCTTTCCTGTTTCCCGTATCGCTATAGTATTCTAGATTTGTGCTGTTCGTTAATTATCTTATTTTTATACCTATCACTGCCCCTCCCCGTTTATAATCTTTCATTTTCATTATAATAAAAGCTAATAAAAATCATTCAATCGATTTTTAAATGGTGACTTATCATGCCAAAATGTAATTATTTAATATGAAGATCTAACTACATTTCGAAGTTATATAGAAGTTTAGTACTAACAATATACTGTAAGTCTTGTAGTAGCAACCATGGGTAATAATGAAGCTGAATTGGAAGCTTCGCATCTAAATTCCACTCCATTATCATTATCATCAACAGTAATCGACACTTCTGCAGTAACGACATTATTATTTGTTGTTGTCGTCGATTCAATCTATAGAAAATAATTTTGAATTAATTACTTACATTAAAAAATACAACTAACATATAATACAAAAGATTTACAGTACAGCGTATTTATATACAATAAAAATAACAAATCTGCAACATGTGTATATAATATTAGGAAATAATGTAAAAAAATTATACATTTTGAATATCAAATTATTTTTTAATGAAATATAAGAATAGATCAATGATAGAGTACAGATAAAATAATGAATTAGAAATATTACCTTATTTATTATTCACTGATAAATAAGTGTAATTTTAGTTATCTTCTTAAAATCAAAAATATATTTAGAACCAGGGTATGCAGATTCTCCTAAACTTTCTAGCATGCATCCCAATAAAGTTCTCCCCTCGTATAAAATTCTAGACCTTGGGTAAGATCGCAAATGCCTTACTTGGTATTGGAGAAAAAAAGGCTAGGGAATGTAGCTCATTGGAGTGATATTTGGAATTTGTTTGGCGAATGTTTATTTTGGACACCTTTTTACCAACCAATTCTAACCAAAATTTGATAAGGAACTATAGTTGTTATCGCAAGATGTCGTATTGAATTTCATAAATTCAAATCATTGCATTTGTGAATTATTATATTTACATGCAAACAAAAGTACAGACCGTCAGACAGCCAACTTTTCGGCAGATTTGAATCAAAATTTGACAAAAACCTACCCTTTAGATGCTAAACCTGTTTTCCAAGTTTTATTTGTCTAGATCTGTATGTTGTAAAGTCAGCGATTTCACTTGTAATCGAACAGACAGACAGACAAACATTCTCTAAAAGGGTCCCGCTCAAAATTTGACAGAATTCTAAAAATTTAGTCTAAAAATGTATGTACCAAATTTCAACCGTCAAACTCAAAATGTTTTTGAATTGTCATGTCCTCAGACAGACGAGCATAATAAAGCAAAAAATGTATTTTTTTGAATTCAGAAAAATCTAAAACACTAAGATTCGCCAAAATCCGAAGTTCAAATTTTTGGACGATTACAACATTTTCTATATACTTCGCGAACGAGAAAGTAAAAAAAAAAAGTAATAATACATATAGTGAAATAATATGCGTAAAATAGGCATATTATATTTCAAATTGACTATAGAAAAAAAATTATAAGTTTGAATTCTTTTAAAAATAATACTTAAAATTATTTATACCTCTTTATCTTTCTTGAACCATTTCAATGTAGGAAGAGGGTTTCCACCTTGAGATACACAAGACATTTGTTGAGTAGACCCTGTTTCTATAGGTGTTCCTTCTGTGTAGCCTAGAATGGTTGGAGGTTTGGGCGGATCTATAAATAATGGAAAATAACAATCATTAGCACTATTAAGGTCAGTATTTTCTTTAATCGCATGCAAATAATTGCATGCCAATTGCAAATATATTGCAAATAAAGCAAGAATACAAATTTAATATAGATTGTTTTTCTAAAAAAAAGGATATATATAAATATATATAAAATGAGAATAAGATAATAAATAGAGGAAAGATAGAATGCTTTCAGTTTGGCTCATTGAGAAAATTCTAATTCCAATAGGGTGAATTTTTCGCCAAATTTTGCCAACAAAAGCGAGTCTTACAGAAATATTCGCTGGCATTCAAGATGTAAGAATATGTAGAAATGAGCAAGTTGAATATATGCAAGATAATTTCGGTAAATACTTATGTATACCATCATGGGATGTTGTTACTAAATGCCTTCTGAATTTGCCGATAATGATCACGGGATCCTGAAAACTTGAAGGAAAAAAGTTCACGTAATGACAAAACTATCATCGCTTAACGGTACAAAAAGTCTTATATTAAAAATAACATTCAGTTGAAACTAACCATTCGGTACCTTTCGGTGTTGCTTCATATTACCAAAAGAATCTAAGTCGCCAATACTGGAAAACAAGATTTTATTGAAGGCTTAAAATACGTTTGCGATATTAAAGAGTACAACTTAATAGATTTGTACCAAAAGTAAATTTTGACATACAGCATTTTGAACTGTAGACGAACGAAATTCAATTTCGATGCATTTCATAAATTTACTAAATTGCTAAATATTGCGAACTGCAAATTCTAATAAAATTTCCCATTGGAATCTATTCTAACTTTTGAATTTGTCGCCAATATGGTAACCCAAACAAATAGGCATAATATTTCTTGTAGCAACCTTAAGCTCAGCATTTTTTACTTTATTAGGCATTGTGATTTTTGACTTTGGAGACTTAGCATTCTTAGCAATGTGAAGTAATACATTCAAGTAGATTTAAATCAAATGTTTTATAGTGAATTCATACTTGATAAGAATGGGTCATTTTTAACAAACGTGGTATTAATTTAAATCCATAGCAGTATATATACTTTAAAGTAATTGTGTTATTAAAATCATTGATAAAACATTACGTTTCATTACATTAGAGGTAATTCGAAATAAATAATTTTACTCACATAAAACACTAACGACTGCCGTTTCAACCATGGTTTCACTCAAAGCTTGATTAACAGCATAGCAAGAAAACATCTTCATATTTCTCTCCTAAAAATAAAAAAATAATAATAATACAAGTTTTACACCATTGGATATTTGGAAAATTCTATTTAATTTAATGTCTTACTACTGAAAAAACTTAATTAAAAATCTATCCAAATAGCATATCTTTGAATATTTTTTATTTTGCATTCAATCTAAATTCTAACTTCTAACAGAAAACATTTAAAGTGAAACTATTTTATTACAAAAGTTCTACTCTTACATTTTTAATTTTCAAATACCAAAACCATATTCGTATTCTTTGATGTATTATGTCAAAAGCAAACAGAATCGTACACTGAGATTATTGTATAAGATGTTATATTCTTTCAAAACTTATTAAAGAAGTTGACATAGCAATACATATTCAAATAATACCGACAATATCAAATAATGTTGGAACATTTTGAATAAGTAGCCCTGAAGAATTGCTTGAAATCATTTCTTTAAGAGAAGCTGATTTGTTATAATTTATTTTCCCGTATTCTGAAATAAAATTAGCAAACCAGAAAATAATTTTCCAAATTCTACATTGAGTTTCTTTAAAAGATATATATTATTAAAAACGTAATTTATTAAGATTCAAGTAATCAACCAAAAAATGAAAGTACTAATTCGTTTAGAAAGATTTAAAAAAATATTTTACAAAAATAGCAAGGGAAATATTTCATAAAATTATTCCAGACGCATTTAATAAGCTTCAAAAATAAAATGAATATAAATAAGTTAAAGTTACTAATACGAGATTCTTGATACACATAAATATTAAAAAAAAATTATGAAATAGAAGAATTCCCAGATGTAATAAGCAATTAAATATCTGAACTTTAAAAATTGGAAATGAATTCCACAATGGATATTTGTATTCAAATATTTCAATAGATACATTTTAATTCCCGATGAATATTTATTTGCTAAAGTGTTTCATGTTTTAAGGATGAGAAAAACTCTGCATTACGATATTTTTTGGGCATTTCCAACAAATAATTGCAAATATGTAACAAGTATGCATTAAAAATGCTAGGCAAAATAAGCATATTAATAAATGAACGGTTTATAATTTTACTTGGGGGGGGGGGCTCATTTATAAGCATGAAGGAATTGTAACAAACTTTTTTTCAAAAATTAAATTAATCATAAATTTAATTAATTTTAGATGTAATATTTTAAACCATAAATAATCTAGCATAATTTTCTAATTTAAACCATTCATTCTTCAGAGGAAACAAAGCAGAAACAGTAAAATTTTTTGAAGCTAACGAACAATTGTAGAAGGGTTGCATTTTAGACCAGTCAAGATTTCCTTTAAACGAGCATGCGCAGTAACAAAGTGTACTTTCTAACAAACACCGATTGAAAGAAAATAGAGTATTAAAAGAAAAAGCGCATTAAATGTATTTTTATAAACACTGCCTTAAATGTTTTTAAGTTGCGTGTTTTTAAAGTGTTCAGCATCTAAAAATTTGAAAATAAATGAGACAGTGAAGGATAATTAATGCTAACTGGAAATAAATTAGAAAAATATTGTATTATGGCATTTCATAATATAAATATTTAATAAATAATTGCGAATAATTACTCTACAAATATTTATTTATTTACTTTAATTTCATATTTCTCGTAATTTTTTTGTACTATTTAGTGCCATTTTTGAGTCAGTCTTTATTGTCAATAATCGCTTAGTAATTATTTCCTTATTAAAAACTTATTAAGTTAAAAACTCTTATTGTTTATAATTTTAAAAATATTGAAAATTTAAAATATGAAAAATTGAAAATATAAATAATAAAATTTTAAAAAAAATGTATAAAGTACATCACTTTGCAATATTAAGCTGCCATTTTTAGCCACTCCATCCCATTCCTTTTTTTGGTTCATTCATTTAGTAAAGGACACTAGCGATCATTTCATGTCTGCTTTATTCAAAATCCATTTTGAAGCGTTAATCCCCCCCCGCCCCTCACACACACACACACACACACACACAATCTATATTAATGTGGCATTGTGGATTATGTGGCTTGAAATAACTGCGATTGATCGGCTTAATATTAATTATAAATTATAACATCCATATGATACTAGAGTCCTCACTGATGATATATTCGCAGGATAGCATTATTATTTTATAAAAAAAGGTAAAATTTTAATAGTAAAAATTACATATGAAAAAGAATAAGTAAATAATTATATAATTTTAAAAATTTCATAAAACAAAAATAATGAAACATACTTTTAAAATAATATTTTATACGAAAATAAATATGAAATAACTTTATCTTAAGAGCTTTTAAACGTGCTTTTACTGATTCCATACATACATTTTAAAGGCAATAATAATTCCTAAAACTTAATAATTCAAGAAATAACCTTTTCGCAAAATGTAGAAAAATCATTTTAATATTTCTTAACACTTCATTACATAATTTTATCTTATTTTTGCATTTAAGGATTAGAACTTTTCATTTGAAATAGAAAATACTCGAATAATGCTATTACATTTTAAGATTTCTTAAAAAATATGTAAAAGCTTCGAGAAAAACGTTTACATAGCACTTTGGTATCACTCTTTAAAGAGTGAAATCCTGAAAAATTCAAATTCATTCTTTTAAGCGAAAAAAGAAGCGAGGGGGTGGGGGATTGCTCATTTTTTTCAACTAAGCGGAAGGGGAAAAGAAATTATGTAAGAGGATAAGAACACAATTCTCTTGCATGGCAAATAAATTGAATATCGAAAGAAGATGAGGTTCTTTCTTTAATACTTTTTCAAAGTTTTAATTTAAAAAAATAAGCCATAAAATTGACGTGAATAAAATTTGAAGCATTAAATGATGGCAGATGTTGTTGTTGTTTCTTATGGCACTTGCCACAAACAAGCCCGCTGTTCAAAGACAGTCGATTTAAGCCTAAGGGGGAGCGCCTCTTGATTTTATCGTAGAGCCAACTTGGGCCAAGAGTACGACTTGACTACTCACGCATCACTCATTCGCTTGCCCAACCCCTTTTCACAGGAGGGCACATTCACACACCTCACAGATAGAGCAGAAAGAACAACCATGCCCAAACCGGGACTCGAACCCAGGAAGCCCATATCAAGGGAAAGATGCGCTACCCCTATGCCAGGACGCCGGCATGGCAGATGTAGTGAAAGGAAAAAGAATACGAAAAATGCATCTAAATTTACAAAATCCTGAAATAATATTAGGAATTAAAAAGTTGAATGAAATGTAAATGTTTATATCTTTGAGTAGTTGTATATTTATATCAGCAGAGTTTTCAATTAGCAAATGCATTGTAATAGTGCAAGATCGGTAAATTCCTGTTGGCAATTTTGGCAGCATTTAAATTCACTATTGGAAGAATAATTAAAAGGGAGTAATAACAAGAAAGAAGAATTAATATTTCTCATCAGGGCATTTAGTTTGAATAATACAAATTTAGGTAGAAATCAACTGCATATTCGGTAGCACAATGAAATCAATTTAATCTATATTTGGAGTAGATCGCAGATATTTAACCTTGAAATAAATATACAGTGCACCTTGTATAGAATGAGAGCAATTAAATGAAAAATGGCTTTACATTTGTCATGTGGTTTTGATGTCCTCTAAATGAATTCTATCAAAGAAGCAACTTAAACTTTTATACTCTTTTTTGATAAATCCAAAAACTAATACCACAATAATATAGAGAATTGTGCAACAATTGAAGTAATAACCAGAAAAAAGAATATAATGCTAATAATTGGGATAATAATCGTTACAACCACAAAAATTATACTAATAATTGGGATAATATTAATAATTACAAAAAATACCAATAATTGGGATAATAATATTAATAATGACAAAAAGGAAAAATGCGATTTACATAAAGCTATCGATCAACAGATTGAGATAGTACGATTTTGATTAATATCACAAAATGTCAATCAATAAAAATCTAGTACGATCAATAACTTACGTGTCCAGTGATAGTAACTGTTACATTAGAAGTCGTCACCCAACCTCCACGTGGATCGGCAACACTGCTACTGGCAGCTTGAACAGGCCGGCCATCTACAACCCAGGACACATCAGCGGGTGGATTGCTGCGATCCGTCATGCACACCATAGTCACAGCATCTCCTTCTTGGGCTTCTTTGGGTCCCATGATGGTAACTTTGCTTGGTGCGACTGAAAAAAATAAGTGAAAATATTTGCAGACTTCGAGCAGAAATAGAATATATATATTAAGGAGAAATGAATGTATGCCTTTGTCAACTTATTATTTCTTATAGGGTATAATAAGAAAGTTTTATGTACAGAAATAATCTCAAAGAATTATTAATAACAGATGTATGTCTTTAAATAGAAATTTTCCGAAGTAAAAATTGGGAGATACAAAATCAGAACCTGACCAAATTGAAACCAAACAATAAAAAAGGTTAGACAGCTGCGAAAAAATTTACTCGATAGGAAAGGCTAATGAAAACAACAGGTCACAAAAAAAAGTGGCTCCGACAGGTGGTTTATTTTCACACAGTACATAAAACAGAACATCAATTATATAAGAGCTTCGACCATTTAACTGCAGGACAGGGTATTGGCACAAGAACTGTATTTGGCTGTAACGCGCCAAACACATAATGGCAACGATAAAGAGTCGCCAATCTCACGGACAGTGCATTTTAATTTGCCTGTACATTTTAGCAATAAAAAGGAAAGAATTAAGTTAAGAATTCAAATAAATAAATTGAGTTTTCATTTTAATTATTTAATTCTCACTGGCTTTACCCACATACCTAAAATGAACTACAATATACAATCAATTTCACTCAAAATTATAAAAGATCTCCACGTAAAATATATTGTGATAAGTACTTATTGAAAAACACAATGAAAAACTCTTACTAAAAACCATACATCATATTTATTATAAAGAAACAAAAATGGAGTCTTGGATTAAAAATTAGTTATATTAGTGGATAAAATCATTTCTTTGTTAGTATAAGCAAAAATAAACAAACAAATAAATAAAACTGGATAATTAAATAAAAACTGTAAGTAAAAATAAAATAATCTATGCTTTTCACCAAAAAAAATGTTATTGAAAATTCTTTACAGTTTGAGAAATGTAATTAAAATACAGGCAAATATAAACTGCTAGTTCTTTCTGTGAGAAAAGTTTCGAATTACAGTAGAAAAAACGAAGGTAACGTCAACAAAGCAATTCTAATTTATCATATAATAAATAAATAAAATAAAAAGAGTAGTTTTAATATTCAGACATCGTAGTGCATCTCGATTGATAAAAACTGAACATAAAAATATATCGGAATTTTCTTCATGGTTTTATTGCTTATGCATACAAATATAACACAAACCAAATTTCTATGAAACATCTAACTTACATTGAACAGTGAGCTTGACCATTGCAACCATGGGTTTCGGGCTGACAGAATTAGTAGCTTCGCACCGATAGATGGCGTTATTGTCGCTGGATTCCACCTGAAACGTCAGAGTGTTTGTGGACTCCCTGCCCGTTGTGGTGTACGTGACGTCCACTTGCTGGTCATTTCGGAACCAAACCAATTTCGCCAATGGGTTGCCCCCACGTGAGACACATGCCAAGGTTAACGTATCTCCCATCCTGACAGTCTCGCCTTCTTGATAACCTTCGATTTCTGGGGGTCCAGGCGGAACTATAAATAATAAAAGAAAAAAAAAATGAGAAAAGCGTCAGTACATTTAACTTATAGGCATTGAGCAGAAGAATCAATATATAAAAAGATGTCATGGTAGAAATCAAGATATAAATTTTAAAACAATCGATTCCAATTTAAATAAAGTCAATAAGTTTTGAAGGTAAATGGAATTAGTTCTTTGAATTGTCACGATTTATTTATCAGAATTCCATAAAAGTTATTTCATTCAAAACAAACAGAATGAACAACGTCTTTTTCTAATTAAAATTCCAAGAACAGAAAATTTAACGTAACCCACTTGTTGTTTCTTTATTTTAATACTTTTTTTTTTTTTTTCGATTTCAGCATATTAGATTTCTAACAACACAATTCTTCGTGAGATAAATATTTTCTACGATTCACATGGTCAAAAAATTATAAATTATTATTACTTTATGTTCTGTTAATCGGTACTCATTTGTCATCGTTAATCAATGCTCACTTGTCATCGCTCCATTTTAATTACCTTATCATGCTGCAACTAATATGTGAACATAAGACTCACTTTTTCAATTCTTTTCTTTAATATTTTCAATTATATACTGTCAAAATAAAACTTCATTTAAAATATTGAATTATTAATTATCTTTAGCTACCAGCTAGTTCGTCGAGATTAATTTTTATAAACAATTTCAATTAAATATTTTGAGTAACTTCAACTTAATGGCTTCCTCAGTAAAATATTTCCATATTTCAAATTTTGATTGACATGGAATTCATGCTGTCACAGAAGCCCTTCACTATTCAAATAACCATTAAATTACACAAAATAATCAAGTTTCAAAAACTCTAAGCATATTTAAAAAAATAATAACAATACTACATATTTTACAGAAATAGTTTCAGTTTACATAAAATGGAAAATTTTAATAAATTTGAATTGAGTAAATTTAATAAATTAAGTTTACAACGGAGAAAGATGGTTAAATTCATTTTTTTATGTATAAATTTTTTCAGTTCACAATTTAAAGTTTTAATTTATTAAACAGAAAAAAAAGTGAAGAAGGGACAGAATACAAATCTCATTTCGGCACACTTACATTGTAACTAACGAAAAATTTCCTTAAGTAATGTAATTATGAAACACTACATGAATATTCATTCCACAACCTTATCTTGTAAATTAAAATACAGAACCAAAAGACAGTAACATTGTGTTGTGAATGGAAGACTATTTTTGCTGTTAATTAAAGCATGGCGGTGGTAGCATTTAGACAATCATCTTCTTTTACTTACCAGAAAACAAATAATTCACTTCTCTTAGAAATAAATTTTCCAAGTCTAGACATTATTGCTTGAAGAGTCCAAGATTCTGTATACTATTGAACTAATTTTAATTTTGACCATAATATAAATTTAATGAATTGCTTTCGTATTTAATGAAAACTTGAATATTAACATGAGATGCGAAATAAAATAGATTCAACAAATACAACTTTCAACAAAAACAATATTTTAATATTTAAATTCAAATTTGCTTCCTAAAGTATGATTCAAAATTAAAACATTAAAAAAAAACAGAATGACTTGATTTTACCAAATGCAAGGAAGAGAAATGATGATAAAAGCAGAGAATACAATTTCTTGGGTTTGCATATTTTTACAGCGCAACTAACTCAAATCGCAATCCAACCCGACTTAATGATCACGGAACCCAAATATAACCCTGCTGTATATTCAATTTCTCCCTAAATGAACATTCATTCCACAAATTAATAAAAGGACCAAAACGAAGAAGAGGAAAAGAAAAAGAAATAGAAAAAAAAATGAAGGGAACTTTTTCGCTTTCCAATTAAAACCTGACGATGGCACCATCTTTCAACAATGGCGCCCTTTCAAACAATGGCGTCCAAAAAATAATTAAAACGACCATTTTCTGCATCGTATTATCGCAATCCCCTTTGTTTAAGTGAGAATGAAGCCGGATTATGTTCTAATGAACTGAGCATTCCAATTACATGGAGAGGTCTCCACCAACCCCTAACGAGGTACCGAACCTTGCAGAATAGAAGTTCAGCTCTGGTTGAATCGAATTGGTCCCGCTGCTTGCATTAGACAGAAATCCGTCCGTAGAGGTGGGCGCCGTGCATATTCGATATGCCTAGTTGTGGCTAGTTAGTTTAATTGTAACGAGTTCTCGAAGTAAACTATGAAAGAGATAGCTATTTGGTGTACGGACAGGGAAATTGATTAGGAATGCGTAGTGTAAAGCCAATGCAGGGAGGTAGGTATAATACGGACTGGCTAGCTAATATTGGTGTTGGAAAGATAGGAGAAAGCTCTTGTGTGTAACTGTCTGGTGATTTTTAGGAAGGGTTTATGGTAAAATGCTGTCGTTTTCTATTCGATAGGGACACTTTTAATAGATTAAATGAAATTGAAATTCACTTGAACCAAATATCATTTTAATTTAATTTATGGATTTTTTTTAAAAGTTTTTTTTTTCACAATGTGTGATGGGAGGAAGGGTGTCGTGATCTTAAAATCTGATAGTAAATATGATCATGAAAGATAAATTAATAAGAAATTAGGCATTTTAATTTAAAATAGCAATTTAGTAAATTTTAATGCACAAAATTAACATACTGAAAGGCGAGCTGAATTTCTTAAAATGTAACTAATATGAGCCCACAGGTCGCCGGTGACCTAATAACAGTCAAGGTGTTAAAGTCGATATTATGTTAACTATTTTAGAAATTATTTTTTTTTAATACTGCGAAAGAACAAGATGGTTTCAAATCTTTCCCAACCCCTCTCCTCATGTTAGGTCAAGCATTACAAATTAAGATACCTTGGTTGAAGCGATTCTAAAAATAATTATAAATATTGTCTATATATCTCAATAGACTACAAAAAGTCAGGTTCCATAGTGATGATTTCGATAGCATTTACCATTTTCCTTCAAATACAATGACACTTAAGTTGCAGCCATTGTTAATTGCTAGTAAATATAGAAAATATTGCCAACAATAGCACTTAATCGGTTCTTCAAATAGAAAATTAAGATTTCTTAAGGGAGAAATATTTTAAAATTGTGTAATTTAAATGTTCGCAGTTTAGTGTAACATATCATTTCTAATTACATTTACAAAGGGAAATAGTTTGATTAACAAAAACACCGAAATATAACTTTAAGTTTTATTAAGTATTGAGATTACAATAGCAGCATACAATAGATACTTGAAAAACTTATATTACATTCCTATTTTAAATAATTTAATGCCAGTATTTAATAGCAGTTTAATTTATTTTCGTAAAAAATAAAATTAAAAACGATAGCTCATTTTTTTTATTCTTTGGGAATTAAGAGATAATAAGATTTAACAAAAAAAAAAATACAGCATTACATATGCAGGAAATTATTTTATAATTTATCTTTTAATAATTGGCTGTAACTACCCATTAAAGAGCTTTAAATATCAAATGGCAAATGAAAATAAATAACAAATTTCTTAATATAAAAATATAACAGTGCAATTCCTAAGTAAAAATATAAATATATTAATAAATAAAATTTAATAGAAAAAAGTAGAATGAAAAATTACTATAAAAACAAATTTCATCATTTGAGTATTTCGGAAAATTTGAAGTAATACTTACATAACACACTGAGCTCTATATATGATATCATTGGGGTACTAAGTGCCTTGTGCACTGCTTCGCAGCTGTACAAAGCTCTATTGTCATCGTGCGTAGGTGTTAGAGTAATAGTGCTGATTGCAGTTTCTCGATGTTCGTCCACTTTTTCAGTATTGTATTGAACATTATCTAAAAAAGAGAATTAACAGATATTGATTTTAATAAATGAAAAAACATCAAAAAATAGAATTTTACTTCAGAAAATGCATATAATAATGACCATTATTTTCATTTGCCGATGTACACAGAGAAAATATTCAATCTTCAAATCTTACATTATACAAAAAAAAAAGTCATTGAATATCGAAAATGAAAGAATTTAAACATTCAATAGAAAATACGTCTTGAAATGATTCGATTTGTTTATTTTTACGACCCCTGAGTTAATTGGCGATTTTTCAGATTTTGCCAAGAATCCAAGCAGCGTTATACAAAAAAGAAAATGCCAAGGTTTTACCAAGATGATTGCATTCTTGGATGAAGTTGTTGATTTCCAAATTACACAATTACACCGATTGCTGACAGTTTTCTCTCTCTCCCCCCCTTTTTTTTTGTTTATCGCTGCAAATTTAAGGATAAATAAATTTACATTCACACCATATAAGATAGGAACCACATTTCTAGATAGATATTAGACCACATTTTTACTATCATTATTAGCCCTTTTGCATGAAGCATTTCTTTTTTGTATAAAAATCACCATGTAAAACAAAAAGATAGCAATAAAAATAAATGTAATTATCTCGGATGAGATTTCAAACATTTTTGATTAATTATGACCTGTATTGGTAGATTTCCTCCCCCCCCCCCTCCACCATATTTTTCGAAAAAAGGTTTTAAAATATTTAAAAACCGAAAGAATGTAAGAAGAAATGTAATTTTGAATTTGACTTTCAATTAATATTAATTTTTTAATATTTAAATATAAAAAAAAGTTCTTTACTTCGTCACATTTAATAAACTATTCAAAACAAATATGGGGGGAAAATAGCAAACTAGTGTTTTAAATAACAATAATTGTGTAGGAAAAGGCCAATTCTATTAATTACTTTTGCAGTGGAACTCATTACCAACTGAATTCACGCCCTGTTCATCTAAACAAGTTTCAAAATTATTAGATTCATCTCAAAATAGGTCAAAAATTCAAGATGCTAATTACTCAGATTGCTAGCCAAAACTATAAATCTTTTCTGCTTAAAATTTCATCATTTATATTATCATTGACTTAATTGGCAGCAATCCAGCAAAATTAATAAAAAGCAATTTAAAATTTGAAGAAATTTCTTGGGATTCATTCATTATTATACGGAAATAGAAATTATGTTAATAACACAAGTAACAACATTAATAACACAACACAAGTAACAATGTTAATAACACAACACAAGTAACAACCAAGTATTAACACAAGTAACAACGTAGAGGTAATTCATTACCTAATCCAAATAAACTCAATCTAAATTTTTCTTCCAAAAATATTACTTAATTATTCCAGGACTGTAGGAAAAAAATGAAGAAAATTATTCACGGCAAGGTGAAGCCAGAAGTTAAACCCTAGTAGTCACTTAATACACACCGCGTACACATTCATAACTCCAGTTTCCAAAAGGCGTGCGAAAAGTAACCATGCGCTCACGAACATGGCGGCACCACACAAAACCTTACTGGTAAACAATTACTAAACATCTGAAGCACGTTTCTCAGTTACAGAGGAGCAATACATCATGTTCCAGACATACGTGATTCCCGGTAGTTGGCACATGGCTAGAAAACTGGAAAAAAAGAACTATTATTTCAAACAGAACACATCTCCGCTACTAACTGACCTCTTTTGAAACAATGCATAACGTGATCCTGATTTAATATATAAATAGAGTCACACGCGAAGTTGTTAAATAAACGTAACAGCACGAACTTGAGATTAGTACGCGGCGTTATACCAATTTTTGGCACGATAACTATTCGCCAATAATATAGGAAAGAGGAATTTATTCTGGGATTGCTTTCATTTTTCTTGCCTTCTTCATCCGGTCTTAAGAGGATTTTGGCGAGAAATCCATTCATGAGAAGCGAGTCATCTGATCAAAATCTTCAGCTTCCGATACACGCTATTCAGAATTGACAAAACAGATGAGCGGATGTTTGAAGCAGCGGACAAAATAGCAAGATAATATTTGTCTCTTCATTTTACGGATGGTTAGTTATGAAAACCTTGTAAATAAAATTTAATGTTTTTTTTTAAAAAACAAAACTCTGTCTTAAATTCAGTGCTGCTCCAAAAGATGAATTAGGGATAAGCGGATATGTAAATTTTATAATTGTAAATAAGTGAATCTCTTATTAATGGTATCCTTATTCAAGAAAAGGCCAATTTTTAAATTAATAAAGACTGAATTGTAATAACTATTTTAAATATTTAGTTAATTTGCTATTTTAATTTATTATTTTGCAAACCTAATTTCAATTTTTATTTTAAATTAACGTCCCATTTTGGACCTACAGAAAGGCATTTTCTGCAAACATTGTAGGCCTGGTCAGATGATGTGCATAATAATTAATCCGGCACTCCATTGTTCTGGCTTCAGCGCCCTACCAACGCCTGAAAGTTTGATTATCTGTGAAAGATTAAACTTTTTCCAACATATAGAAGTCGAGTCTTCAGAGAAATCTGGCTAATTTACAAAAGATCAAACATATTTCTAATAAGTAATTTCGTATATGGTAAATGAAGCACTACTTTTTAAAACTTCAGTTTAGTTTTAATACTCATTTATCAATAATAGATAAATATAATGCATTTAACTTTTCAAAACATAAAATAAGAAACAAAAATTCATAAATATAAAATCTAAAACCAATTTTTGCATAGATATAAAATATTTTGTAAACCAATTTTATGAATATAAATATTTATAAAAACGCTTGACTTTTGTTTTTAAGTTCATTTTTTTTTTGCAGATTACACAGATTTTCTTTTCTATATTTGTACAATACAGATTTTAATGCTATTTTTCATCTCTAAATTTTATTCTCTCAAATTCTAAATTTCGGTAGCATTTTCTAACTGAAAACCTCATAAACTGAAATGCAATGCATATTTTTTCTTTAAATTTGGTTTAACAATTTCTCAACATACTTCGCAGATTCTGAGCTAAAAAAGAAGTTCAATAATATATATATATATATTCCAATTTTGTTATTTAATTGTTATTTAACTGTTATTTTTTTGTTATTTAACTATTAAGTTTTGGTTCCATAGATTTTTTATATTAAACTGTTTTATGCAAAAATCCTTAAATATAAATATTTTACAGCATTGTTTAAAAAAATCTTCCCGGTGGTAATTTCATAAAAAATAAATTCACATTAAACGAGTGCACTGCATTTTAAAAAGAACCACATTTTAGATTCTTCTTTCAATTCTTTTTCTAATTTAACAGAAGCATTATTTATTAAAATAATAAAATTACCCTAAAAAATTAATAATTTTTTTGACAAAAGATAATTTATTACAATTATGAAATCCCTAACATGTCATAAGCACTAATTAGAAAAATACAAATATTTTACAAGCGCTTGTCAAATTTCAAATAGTTTAATGCAAATGAAGACAAGCTTCCCAGGAACCCGAACTTTCAAATCTGTTTTTATCTTACACGATTAATTTTATTTAAAATACTCATTTTATTCAATTCAAACATATATTCAATATGAAAATATTACGGAGTAGCAAACAACATTTTTACGTTGTTACTAATTTAAAATCAAACTGAAAATAATATTTTCCAAAACTGGCAAGTAATTTTTATCAACTGTCACTCGAAAAGACAGTAAAAAGTAACACTATACATTAAAATCCCCCAAAATTCTAGTCTATGATATTATTCTATGACTTGGAATCTGTAAAATTTTGTAAAACTATATATTCAAAAACGCAACGAATTTCTTGTGAAAGCTTGCATACTTTTAAAAGAATAAATTTCTTCCCCCGTTCTCAGAGAGCACAGCTTTTTGTCTTAGGTCTTAGCGAGAAGGACGGAGAAAAATAATGATAAATCCCCCCCAAACATCCCAAAGGTCTTCGGAATTGTTAGACAAAACCTTAAAAACTTGAGTAAAGAGGCTTAAGTAAAACACAAAATATAAAAGAAAATAAAAAAAGACAGTAAGAGCAGAAGAAAAATGCAAAAAGCGATTTTTTTTAAGTAAAGGGCGCACACAAATCTCCTTTCCAGCGTAAAATATGTAGTAGCACGTTTTTTTAACAACCCTAGTGAAAATTGTTACAATATGAAATGAATTTCTATATATTTCATAACATAATAATTTTTATGTGGAATTAATTTTTAAAATAAAATTAATTACATTTTAGAATCAGCTCGGAAATTTCAGAATAAATTTAGAATGAAAAATATATATAATTTAATAAATACATTTTTAACGTTTAATTATATAAGTTATAACTCAATATTAAAATATATGACATGTGTTCTAGTAACTCTTATCTGAACAGACCCCCCCCCCCAAACGTGCTATGAGGAATGACTTAATGCCTCCCAACGCATACTGCAGCTGAGGCACAGATGTTTCAAAAAAATATGTATTGTCTTTCTAATTCAGAGATTTGTCCTCCATTTACGTAGGTATTTAGGATGATCTGAATTATAAGTGTCACAATCTCAATCCTATAACTTATAATGGTACTCTGGAAGGTCATCGACGGCCACAGCACAAATCCTCGCAGGAGGTATGTCCCATCATGGGAGAGGAGATAATTCAACCCCACACCTATATTTTCCACCTAACACTTATATTTTCAGCTCATTAGGAGCTCACAAATCTAATTCACGTATTCATAATGATCCCAAAAGTTGATTAATTCCCTGAAATAAGAAGTAATGAAGATAATAAGCAAATAATAAAAATATCTTGAAGAAAAACCGCAGTCGAATAATTTGTTGTAACGAGATAAGGAAAGAATTTGTTTTAATCTTTTGTTTTTATATTTACATAAAAAATAACATGAACTTTTCGTATTCACAAAACTATGTTGTGAAATTTTTATATTCGCTTAGATATAATAAGTAACAGTAAATAAATATTCAATGCACTTCAAAAAGTTAACTATTTCCTTTCTCAATGTGCAAATAATAAAGAATTGTGCTGTTTATTATTTCCACTTCTTGGAACTATTACGGTAATTTTACGACACAGATAAATTTTTCTCCATACTTTCCAGTTATAAGCTGCAAACAAATGAGACAGCTGCACTTTAACAATGTATCACTCGGACAGTTAATATCTTTATAAAATTATATTTGTAGAAAAGTAACACAAAAAATATCTAATTTTCTGGTTAGAAACAAGAAATATTCTCGATATTTTCCAAAAATTCGTTCTCTGTATTCTGAATCCTATTTCTTACAGAAATGAAATTCGAGCTACCCACATTTAAATTTCCTGCAGAAAACATACATTTAATAACCGATTCTTTAGAAATGCATTCAATATAACTCGTATTACATGCAAATATATGCAATTCTAAATATAGATATTCCTTTCCAAGAAATATTTTATTAATCAAATATTTCTCTGGCAAGAAGTCTTTCACAAGTGTTTTCATGAAAATTAATGCATTTTCTTGAACAGGAAATAGGAGAACAAGATTTAAAAGCAAAGCAGATAAATAAGAACATTTTCTTCGTACGGAGTTATTAGAGTTATTTTTAACAAAATTGGTATTTGATAAGATATTTTCATTTCATATATGTCAATAACTCATTCAATATCCTTTAGAAGTATTATACCAAAGGAATATAATTAGAATAAGGAATTATATTTTTTATATAAGAATAAGGAATATTATATAATTTTATTTTATATTATAATATATAATTATTTTTTATATAATATATATAATTTATATGTTATATTTAATTACTTTTATATATTATATATAATTATTTTTTTATATATTATATAATTTTAATTTATTATATAATAAGAATAAGGAATTAGGTTTTTTATATAATACTTTGCATATCAAGATTTAATTCACAACTATCTACCAAAAACATCAAAACTATGAATAATTCATATTATTTTTGCGTATTTGAGAGAATAATAAATATTAATTACGCATATTTATTTATGTTTTAGACGAAAACCAGGACCAACAGTTTTGAAATATCGACTTAAAATTTATAATAATTAGAAAGCTAATAAAACATGCGACTAACAAATGAAAAATAATGCACTGAACACAGGAAAAGTTTACTTCTGAAATAGTTGATTAAATAGGGATTAACAATTTAAGCAATATCCAATAATTTTGAAACATATGCATCGGTAATTCCTTTTGTATGGTAAAGAAAGGATTTTGTAAAAGAAATATGGATATATTTCATATATAAAATTCTAAAAAAATTTTGCTTTACAGTATAAAATGACAAGAAATATTTCTCGGTTTTTATTCAATTGGAAAAGACTTTCTTCTTATCAAAGATATTTTTAACGAGAAATAACACTTATATCATTACACTCATAGCATAGTTTTGAAATCATTATTGCACCATCACCATACATTTTAATATTTTTTCAAATAATCTATAGAATAAATTCACAATAATTTCAATTAAATACTAAAGTTTAATTCCATTTTTTTAGATATTAAATTGTCTTATATTTTTAAAGATGAAATTACTTAATCAATTTTCTGTTGAATTTTCTTTCATATGCATGTTCTCCATATCAATAGTCTTTTTAAATATTTTAGAATAATTTAAATTACTCAACTAATTTAATTTTATATAAGTGGCCAACCTGATAAAAAATTTCAAAAAATCTGACTTCAAACGTCCATAATACATAAAATAATGGATTATAAATTATCGGCGAAAAAAATTTGTTTAAATTGAATCTGCCTTTTGATAAACACAAAAGTATTCTCAAAAATCATTTTTACTACATTTGTTCAAAGGTCTTTAGTTTTCAGATGGTATTCGCCACGAATTTTAAACTGGTTACTTACTGAGAATTATGTTGCAGTTTCAATTTCAATACCTTAATTTAAAGGAGCCGAAGAGATCTTCTGGAATACAGATTACTTCTGAATGCTGTTAATACAAAAGTACCTGAGTAACAAAAGTATATTTTTTACGCCTTATGTTGAACAAATTGAAACCAAATTTGGATAGAAGATTACAGTTATAGTCACATCTTAAATTCCATATATTGAAGTTACTGCATTTTTGAAATATTGCTTTTTCATGTTTGTGAAAGTACAGACCAACAAAAGATGGGATTGATGGATTTGTTCCAAATCTGACAATTTAGATGTTAAATCTGAGGACCAAATTTTATTCATCTATATTTCTTCACTTTTTAGTGAAGAAAGTTAGATGAATAAAATTCATTTTCAGACATCAAGGCTTCCTCTGAATAGTTTTCATTCAGAATTTGCTAGATATCAACAAATGTGGTGTAAAGACCAAATACCAAATTTCATACTTGTAGCTCAAAGCGTTTTTGAGTTATCAAGTTCTCAAATAAACACATTCTAAAAATGTGTTTTTCTGGTACAAGGGATATGGAACTTGGAGATTCATCAAAATCCAGAGTTTGATTTTTTTCTTTTTTTACAACTATAGTATTTCTTTCCTTATATACTTCGCATAAGAGAAAGTAAAAACAAAGACTTTCTTTTAATAATTCTTGGTGCTATCAATTCTAGTAATGTGAACAAGCAATTAAGGAGTCAATGTAGGTCTTCCTACTACTGCTTCTTTACCTAACAGATTTCAAAAATGTAAACACCAACAAGTTTATTTCAAGCGCTCATAGGATTAAACATTGACACAAACAATTCTTTCATCAATCCTTTAAACAGTGTCACTTTCGCCCAAAACCTTGAAGCAAACCTTGAAGATCATTAACTTTCCTTCGACAGTTTGCAAGCGGAATACCAAGAGATTTAGGTGATTCTCAAATTGAATTCGTAGAAGTAGCCTTAAGATAAATTCCCACGATCGCATCTTGATCACACATATATCTACAGGATGCACACTTTCCCACGGTGCCTTGTCTTAGTAGAGCATCCAAGACATAAAAACTGGTTCGAGTCGGAGAGTAACAAAGACCTTCGACAAGGACGTTGAAATTAAAAAAAGTCATCATAATACCAACACTTAATGTTCGCGAAACCAGATATGAAAACTTGGTTTCGGAGTAGGTGCTTATTTAAGTATTCTAGGAGCGATTTTAATAGGGTAGGTATTAGAAGATAACTGCTGGTTGCTTAAATGTTATTTTGAAGGAGGTATGTTTTCTCTGTGTGTTGGGCATGAGAAGGGGGTTCGGCTGGTTTTCGAAATGGCTCTATTTTTGTTTTGCTTTATGATATCTTTTTTTTTATTAAGGAAAATAGCTGCAGCTTTCCCATGACCTGTTATCGGTTATTGTGGATCTGACTATATTTAAGAAGTAAGCGAACTTATTTTAACAGGTGTCTTTATTGAGATAAGAAAGGATGGTAGTAAATGGTTTAAAGTGTTCGTTTTGTGTTCTAGTCTTATATTTATGATTTAGGTAAAAACTAGTACATTTTTTAATCATGGCTGGAAACAATATGTACGCTTGGTACGCAATGTTTCGATAGTAAAAAATAACAAAACAGTTATTTACAAATGCATCCTCAAGGGAATGCACTTTATTAATTGAGTAGTCTCAAAAGAGCTTTATGAAACTCAATAATGTTCAATAATAATGAACTTTATGAAACTCAATATAAAAAAGAGTGTATGAACAATATATATAGCGCAATATTTCTTTTCAAGTATTCAAAACTTTAGATCTAGTGGCGGGTTTTCAACTGGGCAGACTAAGCAGCTACCTAGGGCCACTAGGTTAAAAGGACTGAAAACAGAAGAATTTAAAAAATTTATTTTTTAGATGCAAATACATAAATCTGTAAAAAATTACAAAGCTTATAAATGATAAAATATTAGGGCAATATTGCAAACCATAATTGGTCAGGTTCCTATCTGTTTTATTACGTTGATTTAGTTAAAATACTAATAAATTTGAATTTAAAATACTAATAAATCTGAATATATGAATCAATAATATTGTGTTGAAATATAGATGCTGAGCAGTGTGTTGTCATAATAAATAAATAAGAAGAAATGCATCACAACCAAATTAATAAAATAAAAAATATTTACCCAAAATAAATTATTTGAATATTAAAAATGTGCTGAAATGCAAAATTATGTTGTCCATCTTATTAAAAGAGGGACTCATAATGTGTACTGTCTAAGCCATAAGATATATAATAAATAGATCAAAAGTAGATACTATTCATACAATCAAAATAAAAGGATACTCTTTATTCTAAACAACAGCCATAGTATTTAAATAATCAGAATCTAACGGTAAATCTAACAGTTAGAGGAAATTCATATATTTTATAAATGTAATTGATACGTTCTAACATAAGACGAATAGCACATTAAATCGATAGTATAACTAAGATTTAAAAATAAGTTTACCAAACCATTTTGTGATGAAATAAACATAAGAATTGGCAGAATGTTGATGAAAACATTTTGCATAAAAGTGACAATCTAATCATTATATAAAATTTTGAATTCAATCGCCAAAATAATTAATAAATTCCACCTTAAAATGGATAATAATAGCCTGCCTATGGTATGAAAAACTATGCAAGGAAATGCAAAGCTCTTTAAATTGGATTGGCATGAAAAGAAATTTTTCTATGATTATATCGCTTATGCACAATTATAATAGAAGCTTTAAATCACGTTTTACATATTAGTCAATTCTCATGATGAAAAATAACACTTGCAATCTGAATAATAAGAGTTATTATCTATTATGAATCACCGAATAATATTTTCACATCTTGATTATCATAATGGCTTTATTTTCGAACGAAACATTATTTCGTTTCACAATTCATTCAAAACATCACAGGGAAATATTCTGTGTTGAAAAAATTAGAAAATAATAAAAATTCGAATTCAAACAGAAGCTGGTAAATGAATCAGTGAGAATGGTTTCTAGAAATCTTTCTCAGTTATCCTTTATTAAAGGTATAATCCACCTCCCCCACATAAAATTGTGGAACTTGATTAAGGTTGAGAATATCTTGCACGGTTTTTGCCAACAACAATTAAAAAGTATTGACCTTTAGCGTGAATATAGTAATTTTACTGAATCTTTTGTGTGATCTTTGAGGATTATTTTTGGTGATTAATCTATGGAAGACAGTAAATGGACAAATATTTCATTGTTTTCAAAAGATTAATGAATTACAAAAAGTGATGTATCATTTGGGTACATAATAGTTATAATGTTCTTATTTTATTACTCTCTTCTATCCTAACTGATCATAATGATTGAATTGAAATAAAATTCTGCTTTGAAACATTTCAAAAAATGACTGAAATTATTTTAAGTTATACATTTAAAACATTCTTTCATTGGACAAAATTCATTATTAAAACATTTTAGGAATAACTAAACTTTCAAATTATAATTTTATTCAAACAATATTTGCTGATCGTTTATCATATATCTATTTTCTATATTTCAGTTGACAATCGATCATAAAATTTAATAAATCATCACTCCTTTTTTTCCTGGCGAGCCAGTATATGCATCAATAACCAGATGTAACGGGCAAATGGGGCGGCGCAGTCCTTGCTATATATATTACTCACGAGCCATAATCATGACCTAAATTAATTAATTTGGTTAGTGTGGAGCCATTTCATGCGCAGTGCATATAATTCATTATACTATATTATATTCTAAATAATAGGAATATCACAGTTGGATATTGGCATGATATATACTATAATTGGCTGTGGTATCTATACTATAGAGTTCTATCTCAATTTATAGGCATTCACTTTATGACAATGAAGATATTATGTGTAAAGATTTAAATGTGCATAATTTTTTGTGTCTTATTAATTAAATCGCACTATATTTTTTTAGTATTCTCTACAGATATATTTTTAAAAGTACTTCTTTAAATTTCAAATTATTTCTTGCTTCTCTGAATCTACATGTTTAGATGAAGGATTATTATGAATCCAAACTAATAATATCAACAATGAAAACCTCTACTGTATAAAGTTTCATAATTCTGCAACACACAAATAAACGGACTCAATTTTATAAATATGTAAATTAATCGAAACAGACCAGGAAGATACTTTGTGTATTGGGTGCATAATTTTGATATGAAATTTTGCTTTAATCATTGCATTCAATGAAAAGAAGAAATAAGTCACATTAAAATTTTAAATTATCAAATTGATAAAATATTTTAAAATTTATTAAAATTTATAGTGCATTTAAATCTACAATGTGTTTTCATTTTTAGGTATTTTCATTTAAAAAAATATTACAGATAATTCATATAAATTATTCGGTCAATTAATATGAGAAAGACAAAGATGAACAAAAAGAAGATAAAAAGTTCCAATGCCTAATTATATTTCTAAATAACATTGTTATAAAACTGGTAAATCCATGCACATTATCACAATATATTGTTATCGTAAGCAGTCTAATTTCTGCAAGTTTAATGGGTTTTCCATCAAGACAAATATAAAATTAGAGTCAGATTTTCCCAAATTATTCCAGGATGATAACCAGTGTCACATATTGTTATTAAATCAGGTGTTATCTAGGTGCTCCATGTCTATCACACCAACCGATAGTGCCCCACGTTTCATATATATTTATCTCATGAACCTTGCAAGATATATCACTCCGAATGAAATAAGGACAACCAGAGATTAACTGTACATTTTTATTTTGGTTTCTTTAATGTAAATTTTCTTTTTTATATACCTGTTCGTATTCAACCATTTAAAGGAGGAGAAATGTTTAAGCATCTTTACAAAATCAATTAAACTTGACTCAGGATATTCGGAAACAGAAACACTACCTTGTTAGTTAACAAAACTATGCATGGTTAGGATAACTTTTCATATGGTTTGAATTTTGCGCCTTCCTATGACACTTCATATATTGTCCTTACGTCAGATTTCCTAATCAGGTGTCATCTATGCATTCCAGGTCTCAATGGAAAAAAATTCTTAAATGTCTGACTTAAAAACAATATATGGCGCTGGTTATCACCCTGGTGCAATTTGGGAAATGCTGACACACATTTTATGTTTATCTTGGTGAAATACCCGTTAAACTTGTAGCAATTAGACAAATTACGATAACAATATGTTGCTAAAATTTGTATCAATTTACCAGTTTTATAACAATGATATTTATGAATATAACTAGACATTTGAACTTTTTTATTTTCTTTTTGCCTCCCATATACTTATACTTTTCCAATTTTCCCTTTTTATATTAAGTCAAACTTTCTAGAGTCCAGTTTGCATCTGAGGCAGTATATTCGATATTTTATCTTATAACAATGGTATTTAGGAATGAAATTAGACACTGGAACTTTTTGTCTTCTTTTTTTTGTCCTCTATATATTATACTTTTCCATCTGCCCAGTATATTTAGTCAAATTTACTAAATCTAATTTGTATTTCAGGTAGAAACTGGACTCAAGGTCTTTTCGACAAACCAGTGATGTCACATTTTCTCTCATGATTCTACATCTCGTGAACTTTACCAATTATGCCAGTGGTAGGTAAGATTAGAGATTTTAATTTCGTTTCTTTTAATGTGAGATATTTACAATTTATTCCTTGCATTCAATCAATGAAAACAGGGGAAATATTCGTGTTTGCCTTTAAATATATTTGCAAAAAGATTGACTCCTTACCTGGCCTGAGTTCCACGCCTTTTCTGTGCCATCGAATTCCAGCGGCAGGCTTTCCGCCAGCTACCACGCATTTCAGAGTTAAAGTATCGCCCTCCATAACCTCCACAATACTACCATTAGGATGTTGTGAAATCGATATCGATGAAGGAGGCACTGAGAAAATAATTATATTCTAATTTCAGCAACTACATAATGTACGACAACATTTCAAAAAATGCAAAATGAAATTCAAAATACAATCTTAACTGAAATTTATTTTAATATTCTCCAAAGATGTTTTTTTATTTGTAATATTTAATACACAAAATTTAATCTTTACCATATTCTTAAAACAGTAGAGCCTTATTAAAAAAAATTTTTTTTAATCTAAAATGCTGAAATCATACTTAGGACTGTAAGATCAACATCAGCATGAATGACTTTATTCGAGACAGAAAGTATTTTATAAATTTTAATATATTAAATTTAATCTTTACCATATTATTAAACCAATAGTGTGCTATGAAAAAACATCTTTTATACAAAATACTAAAATTATACTTACTTAGGACGGTAAGATTAACATCAGCACGAATGGCTTTATTTGAGCCAGAAGGTCCCACCTAAAGGAAAATTAGATCATTAGTAAATGTTATATAAGGATTTCAATTTTTGAGATATTGTTTAGGTGACATAGTATGTAGCTGAGACAGTTTTGAGTATAACTAAGGATAAAGTAAGAAGACAAGATGACAAATTAAATAGACAGATAAATTAAATTTCCAAAAGTTTTGGACCACTTTCCATTGTACTTAGTTAAATAGGAATATTAACCGAATGTATTTGAAAGTAATTCTTATATTTTAGTACAATTTAATTTAAAGTATTAGTTATCGAAATTGTTTGGAAATAAACTTAAAATTTAAAATGACACAAATTCATTTTAATGGATTTTTTTTTTAACCACTCAAATGCTAAAAAACCATATTTATTATTTTATCAACTTGTAACTGCCAAGCTACCGACAAACTAAGTTGATGTTGATTACAATAAATAAAAAAAATACAACTTTATTCCTTTAAAATTTAGTTTTATGCACTACAGTATTTTTAAAAAATGCAAAATTAAATTGATAATAAAATCTTAAGAAAAAATGTTTAATATTTTTTAATGTCCATTATTCTATTTTATGAAACTATTCGAAACAAAAATCTTCCATGTAATTTCTCGATAATTTATTTATTTTATCAAATAAAAATTCCTTATTTTCTTTTTTAAATTTAATTTAAATGATATTTTCCAGAAAAATGACATTTCAACTAGGTTTTTTTGCAGCTATATAAACGATTGCTTCAATTAATTCCAAAACAGTTTTATTTTCCTTTCGTATTTATTTTAATAAATGAGAAAAGAATAACATAATTTTTAAAATCAACATCTAGAGCAATCATTAATGACAAAAATAAAAAAAGAGAAGTTTCTGTATTTACATTCAAATCAAATGGAAGTATGGAATTGCAGGTTTTAAAAAAATAAAAAGTTTTTACATAAAAAAAAACACACTGTAACCATATTAGTAGCATTGTATAAAATTGCAAAGCTTCTTGAATGATTTTATGTTTATAAACTATAGCTCAAAAAACACAGGGAATAAAATAAACGTACTTAAAGAGGAAAATAAATATTCTTTGCTTAGATACATATCAAGTGTTTAGAATTACATTTTTACAAATAGAATCGACCCTGAAAAAATATTTAAGATCTAAAAACAAAAATGTTTATTTAAGGAAATTTCAGAAAGTCAAAATAAATATTCATTGAGCTTGAAATGATCGTTGTTAGTTTTCATTTTGTTTTACTTATGAAATGAATACTTTTTACTTTGGACTCCATTAAATTTAAAGTTAAAAATTTATTTTATTGTGTTTTACATAAATAATAAAAATTAAGTTAACATTTTTCAACGAATATTTTATTTGTTAAGAACTAAATTCTTTATCAATGAATGCAAAAATTTACGATAACATGTTTATTAGTACATCTTTCAAGCATATTTGATATTTTATAAATTAAAATGCTGGATACTCGAAAATTTCACACTTTTTATTGTAAGGAAAAAAAATTAAAGAATTTTATCTGAATCTGAATTTATTGATTTGATTTGTTAAAACATTTTTTTTCTTTGCTAAATATAATGGACATGAAATATAGTATTGGAATTGATAGAGGGTCTTAAGAAACAAATTTAAGTGTTTTAATTCTTTTAGTATGATTGTGAATTTTCGTAATGAAATTTATTCATATTTCTGAAAATTTGTCCACCAATTATTACAGCCTAGTGAAATAAAATTTTAAATAATTCAGCATTGAAAATATATTCTATATTACAGCATTTTTTCTAATAAAGTAATTAATATGAACTTCTTTTAAAATATGTTTACATTCTTTTAGTATGAATACTTTTCACTGCCCCGCCCCATCGTTCTTTTTATTTGCTCTCGTTCTTAATTCTATTTGGTTCAAAAATCTAATTTTGACAACTTGTAATATTTATTTCAAGAATATATCCTTTTAAAGAAATGATTGAGGAATTTAAATATCTCATTTACACTTCGTTATCGGGTTTTAGTTCCCTCCGAGAAAATAATTTAAAGAAGGGGACAATAAATAAGAGGCAGTTTCTTAGAAATATTCATCTGAAACTTAATAAATAAAGAAGAAAATTAATTTAATTTAATGCAATATAAATTCTTCCATCGCATTTTATCAATTTATAAAACAGAATGCAGTCTATTCCGAGTAATTAAACTTCTATCATTAGAAACTTATGAAATTATAAGAGAGAGAAAAAATAACAAATAAATAATCACTTTAAACCATGATTATTTTCCAAAAAAAAGCACTTTAAAGATGACAATAAATAATATTTTTCTTTTAGTTTTTTATTTTAACAACTGCCTCTTCCGCTGAAATCAAATTTTGTTTCATTCTAGGTAACGGTAGCCGGCAAACGGTAACTGCAACTGTGACGCTGGTTTTTTTTTTTTTTTTTTTTTTTTTACCTTATTTAAAGTTTTCTGTACATTTACTTGGATAAAAGCACAGAGCAACTGCTGAGAGAAAGTAAAAGAGAAAAAATTATGCGCTCATTAGTGGTGTTGTTAATGAAAATACAACAGATCTTTGTAATTAAATTAACTCGCTTAAAATAACAGCACAATACGAATTAGAAGAGTTTTCTGTAGAAATAAGAGAGTGTTTATTTTAAGGCTACGAAAGCAGTTGGCAAATCGTTAGCAACTCGCTCGCAAAACTTCGTTACTGTAGTTAATGCATTTTGAAAATATTTCGAGCTCTGTGTTATTTTATTTTACAATTAGCTTATGTAAATTATTTTTAAAAAATGAAAAAATGAATTTTAAAATTTTAATTCCACCATTCTTTTTATTTAAATTTTTCTACAGAATATAATTTGCATTCAAAAATATATCGGATGAGAGTAAAAAAAATAAACAAAAAAAGTGAATTAAAAGATAAGAAGTACTTTTTCACAACAAAAACAGAGAAAAAGATTTGAAAAAAGAACTTTTATTAAAATATTAAAATATATTTCTTATAAGGCTCTAAGTTCAATACAAAAATATGAATATTGTTGACAAAAATACACTAAATGAAATTTTAATCCGAAATTTAAATATTCTCATAGCTTAGATAAATTATTTAAAACGATGAGCAAACTAAAATTCCACCATTCTTTTTTTTATTTCTCTCCAGAATATAGTTTGCATAAAAAATATATATCGGCAGAGAGTAAAAATAAAAATATAAGTAAATGAAAAGATAAGAAGTATTTTTTCATAACAAAAACAGAGAAAAAGATCTGAAAATGCACTTTTATTAAAATATG
Organism: Argiope aurantia; assembly: GCA_026543865.1. Taxonomy (NCBI): domain Eukaryota; kingdom Metazoa; phylum Arthropoda; class Arachnida; order Araneae; family Araneidae; genus Argiope; species Argiope aurantia. Next base: position 42,774 of record JAPMOR010060216.1, read on the forward strand.
TAAAAAAAATCTATTAAGGCTCTGAGGCCAATTAAAAGATATAAATACTATTGACAAAAATACTCTAGTTGAAATTTTAATCAGAAATTTAAATAATCTAAATTCAAATTTCAATTAATATATTTTGAGATTTTAATGAATATTTAATAACTTTTTTATATATTATATCATTTAATCTTTTTTAATCATCGAGCTTCTATGATTTTTAACTCCATATTTTTATTTAAGAAAACATCTTTCTTTCAATCAGAACAATAATAAATGCATGTTTTTTTAATCTCATTTTCGTTATTTCCACATTTTAAGCTTAAGAATTCTAAATTTTGTTTTATGATGCTTTTTTTATATAAATAAATGTAGTAAGAAAAAATTGCCCATCAAAATTTTATAAAATCACTAAATTAATTTAAAGAAGAAGAAATTTGAAAAGAAAAATTTAAAGGAAAAAAAAGAGTAATTTAAAAAAAAGTTATAAAAGTAGAATAACTGATTGAATCTTTCAAGTTAAAAATATATAATTGTGATAAAATTCTTATAAGTTTATTTTAGACATTAGAATTAAGAAACAGGCTTTATCGTTTGTCTGAAATAAATATTTGATGCGTGATACAAGGATAAAAATCATGAGGCCCCAGCACTTAGTGATAATCATAAAAATAAAATTATCGCTAAAGTCTGCAAATAATATTACTTTTGGGATGAATTTAGCCTTTTATTCTCTAAATAAAGCCACCTACTTGAAAAAGAAATATTCGTTATTTCCTTCGAATCATAAACTTTTTAAACCGAAAAGACCTTCAAAACGAAATTAGTTTAAAGAGATAAATCAATACAGGCTTTACTAAAAGAATTAATCGCCTAAGGTTTTAACAATTTTTTTTTCAGTTGACTCATTTTAATTGTTTTAGAAAGCAATAGCATTGGGGGGGGGGGGCTGAACAAACGGAAATGGTCTGGTGTTAAATTTTTTACAGCTGGTAAGCACAATTTTAAATTGTCCTCTCATTGACAATCTGACATAATAATAAAGTGTTGCATTCTGTTTTATTGTAGCTGTTAACCTTGGGACTACGTTGTTTGAGTTAACAAATTTTGATTCTAAAATTTAAATAAATTCTTTCAATAAAGACTTTAGTGATTTATCTCTGTAATTTATTTTTGTCCACTACTGTCACGTTCTAGAGCAATACGATGACTATTCTATAATTGACCTTTAATAAAATTTTCGAAGCAATTCTCGAAGGACAGCAAAGGTTTAAACAAGCAATCTATTGCCCAAACAGCAAATTTAATTCAAACCAAAACATGTATAATGAATTCTAGGAGATAATCGATTTTCAAATATGTTATTTTTCTAGTTCATGGGCTTCTGTTCACAAATCTGCTACTTTTCTTCCTTAAACTTTTGAGACACCTATTACTACATTGAATTTCAAATTTAGCGTGCTCCTGACCAACATTGATATTGAAATTCAGTATTCCTTCCTTTTCTGATTTAAGAACTTGCTACATCTAAGTTATGTATGAAGTGTGTCAAAGTATTAGTATGATCAGGTCTGTGTAATAAAACAGAAACAAAATATGGTTATTCGTAATAACACATTTCGTACTTGTATTATCGAATCTAATCAGATTATAACAAAGATCTGGACAAGCAACACATAGTACAAATAGTAAATTTAATATAGACCAATACATATACTGCGAATTCTTGTTAGAATGGATTGAAAAATATGCAGTTTTACTAGTTCATAGACATCGATTCATAAATCTCAATTTTCCTTTCTAAATTTCTGGGCCACTTTAGTATGAAGGTATTTCACCCACGATTTAACGTTTACTAGACCTACACTCATATTATAAATTCACACTCTATACTTTTCTAACTGAATAACTTGTTAAAATGTAAAAAATTATTATTTGTTTTGACTTTTTATTTAAAATAAGCCGCCTAAATAAATTGTTACAGAGACTTAATAGTTATTTGAATGTCTGTTATAATTCATTTTTAACCACTTCCAAAGAACATGAGAAAATTACTTATATGGTTATAATATCAACAAAATAACACCCTTTTAATTATTTGATTTTCAAAATTTTTGGAATAAAGACAATTTACAGGGCGCTAGATAAGGTGAATATGATTGTAACTCAACACAAAAACATTATTTATTGCCAAAACATCTATTAGAAATAAATAAGTTGTGACTGAGTGCAGTATGATGCAACAAATATCAGCTATTTTAATCTCAATATTCTGACCATCAAATGCTCAAAACATTTAAAAATTGAATTATCTATCTAACTGTAAAAAAAATCTTGGTTTCTTTACTATCGAAGAAGGTAGTGGGATTTTTGATGGGAATAGAACTTTTCCATTTCTGTGTGATGAGTTTTTTTTATTGCTATTCGTCCCAGCAACATCGATTTCAAAAATACATAATTAATTCCTATTTTCGTTTTTTCCAAATCTAGAATCTGTAATTGTAATTGTTAATTTTAAATACTTGGTATCATTCTAAAAAAGGAATAATGAATAACGTTCATTGCGACGAAATCAAATGCTTATTCAATAGTCTCAGATGTAGTAGATGAGCCAGATCATCCGATATATTTATCATGTTCTAGCAGATTTGGCAACAGAAAAGCATTTTATCTGCTTGAAAAAAAATCACACTAAACTTGTTTAAGCAATGGTTATGTTTCCAAAAAATTTGACCACTTCTTGCATTCAATTTACTTACAATTCTTTGTCCAGTCTAATAACTCTGCATGAACAAACGTTCTTTCTCTACTGAATGACAATACCTTTTGATTTGATGAACTTTTGACAAGACATTGGTCGGGTTTTGTCATGCATTTTGTTACTCTGGTGACACACTGGAAGATCTAGCCGCAGTATTTTAAATTCTTTGACACACAGCGTATAAATGAAACTTTTTTTCTGTACATTGCTTTAGATAAAATATTAATATATGAAGCTTACTTGGCATTGAAATTCCCCATCATCTTCTAACTGAGCATTCTCTATCCTAAGATCATGCACACCGTCTTCCCCGCTTCCTTCCATAAAGTAGCGAGGATAACCAGGTATCATCCTGTCGAAACCTGCAACAAATAAAATTTAAAAATTTAGTATTTTCATCAGCAAATTTAAAGTTGCAATTAAATATTTATATTTATGCTTAATGAAAATGAATCAATAAAGATATAAAGACTTTATGAAGAACAAAAAATATTTGTTATAAAGATATTAGATTCGTTCTTTTTTATTCTTGTTTCTGCTTCCTTCGAATTACGGGTAAATGCGACAATGTGATTTGATATTGAACATATTTCGACTGCGTAATAAGTCAATAAATAATTACCTTCTAACAAGCAAGTAGAAGTAAATTTTTTTAATTTACATTGACCAATACTAACTTTTTGATTTTGTAAATTTATGATGACTTAGGTTTAAGATCAAAATAAATTTACAAAATAAAAAGATTATAAATACATTAAATACTTAAAATAAGATTCTACTTTAGATTAAATACAATGTTTTTTACTAAACATACATCGATTCATTTGCATAAATATGACTATCACTTTTAGACACATTTTCACTTAACAGACAGATGATAGGCAGAGAGTAAGAAGAGAACTGATTCGATATTTTTTATTCGGCAAGTTTTCTTCTTTGTTACTCTTTTCCGATGTTGATTTTCATATTGTTTTTAAGCAATGCTATTTTACTTTAATTCAAAATTGCGTAACAATTTTATACATTACTCAATTAAAACTAGATATACCCCCCTTTCGTCATCTCACCCCTATTTGGTGAAATCAAACACGTCAGCACTTACGCTAAACCATGGAGGATTTCCACTTCTGAAAATATAAAGTAACTTTATTAAATTTAGAATTCGAATATATGCGAATACTGATTTCCTGATACAGAGTGCTGTTGATATATTTTTGTTCCAAACTCTATATTTGCATTAGCTAATGCTCAAATTTATTATCTCAATATTTTATAAACGATTAATTTTATCAATTCATTTACAAGCCCTTCCATGGCGCAAGTCATTAAAAAAGACATTTTTTTTCGTTTCTTTTATTTTAATTATTACTAAAAGTTAGGTTCAAACAATTAAATTGGATTCTATTAAAGTTTATTATGATCGTCAGTAGTAATACTATAATTAATGGAGTTTCAGTATAGTTTTGTTAAACTTTGCATAAAGTTAACTCCTATATGTATTTAGAAACATTAGACGAGTTTGGATATACTATAAAGTAATACAAAAAGACATTTAAAATAAACTTCTCTATAAAATAAATTCCATCCAATTAAATAAATACCAGCATATACTATAGAGCAAATACAAAGATATAAACAGTAAAGTGTGGATCATTTACGAAATGATACACAATGATGAAATCAAATAAGGCAGACAGGTCTGTACAAGAAACAGTGTGGAAATGGCACTTTCAGATTATTTCTGCCATATGACTTTCATCCAGTTAAATTCAAGAAAAAATATAAGGATTTAAACATCTAAGTACCAATAATTCCCGAAATGGACGCTAAAGAAAATAAGAGTAAGTTCTTCAACTGAACACATTAAATTACAGACAGATAATTGTGTATTCAATTCATTGTTTCCAAGAAGCAAAATTATTGTTATAGAACTTGGAACTTCTTCTCTATATGCACAATACTAGCAGTTTGCTAGTAGTAACGCAAAAAGATGAAATTTTATAAGTACAGAACAAATCGGTACTTAAGAGTACAAAACTGGGAAAAGACATTCTATATCTTTTTAAAAAGATTTTCCTATATAAGGAATTTTGTTGAATTATATTAAGAACTTTGCAAACCATATTTTTACATAAATAATATTGTATTAGTTTGGTTATAGCTTCATGCCATTTGGTCTTTACGAAGCATATAGGGGCAAACCAACTACAATGTTCAGAAATGAAATAGTTATATTTACATGTAAAAAGAAAGAAAAAATTAAATAGTCACGTCAAAATCTATTATTTTATGTAAAATCCCATATATTTCTGGAATTTAAGAATTCTAAAAACAGAATTTTTTTATAGTCCAATGTGAGTGATTAAAATAGATTAAAAATATTGCATACATCTATAAAATATCGCTTGAATAAAATATATTTGGAAGATGTAGATTATTCACACATGTAAAAAGAGAGGCAAGTTCAAGTGTGATCTGTAAGTAAAGGTGTTAACACTGCATCTAATTTTTTGACATACAAGGATAGAGGGGGACCATGTTCGAATACCGGATTAAATCTTTATAGCCTAACTGTTCGAATTAACTGAGATTTGACTAACTTAAGAATTGTCAAAAAGAAACTTTTATAACTTTTATGAGATCAAGAAATTAACCGCAGCAAAGCGGTAATCGAAACAAATATTAAAGATAATCTTCTTCATGAAATAAATCATGAGCAGTTAGATTTAAATCTTTGAGATCACGAGCAATTATAGACTAAATATTAGAATTAACTTAGATTTGGCGCATTTAAGAATTATTTAAACGAACATTTTATGCCTATTACGAGATTAAGAAGTAAATGCGGCAAAGCGCAATCGAAAAAAATATTAAAGATTATCAACTTCATGGAATAAATCATGAGAAAGTAAATTTAAATGTTAATGTAAGTAAAACGAACAGAAGAATTTGTCATGATCAGCATTAAAATCAGTGAAATAAACAACGATGAAAAGAAATAACAGAAGCTATTACCCAAGAATACGCGAAGAAATGGGCTTTAAAGACCATCACTTCCAAATAATTTTCCTCCGGTTAAATTCAAGTGAAGTATAAAGATTTAAACAGTTAAGCACCAACAATTCCAGAAATGTGCAATGGCGAAAGTAAGTTTTTCGATGGAGCACGTCAGACAAAATTGCCGGCAGACAATTGCGCATTCAGTTCAACTTCCTTCCAACCAAAGTTACAGTTACAGAACTTAACAGGAACTTTATCTTCAGTTGCGGTTGCAGTAGAAACTGCAGCAACACGGAATGATATTACAAATTTTACAACAGCCAGGAATGGAAACGGAGCGCCACCATTTTTCACCTCGTTTTCCGGAAAAAGATATGTCCCAAGAAAGATTTTCGGTACATAACAAGCTTGCGGAACATTCCCAGTGTTCGGTTCACTGAAGCGACAGTTTAATTAAGTAAAGAATCCCGTGAGTTTTGGCAGAGGTCTTGTTGCTGGCCTCTTTCGCATTCCGGAAAACTGCATTTTCCTATTCCCCCGAGAAAACTGGGGAAGAAAAGAGAACGAAAACTAAACACGCTAATATTTGCCATAGTAATAGTTACAAATTAGGTCGCGTGAGTATTTATTGACATAAGCATATGCAACAGTAAAGAAAAATTAGAGAATAGCAATACAATAACTATGAAATAAAGCGTTATTAGTATTGTGTTTTTCTATCTAGATATATATTTTACGACATTATTTTTCATTAACCAATAATTTAATACTGAATAATTTGGTATTAACTAAATAACATATTGTACCGTTTGAAACAATAGTTTTTATTCTCTATTCGTTCATAAATGTAGGGAGATGAATTTAACACAGTATATCCGGTACCTTGTTACCAAATTAAATTCTTAATTTTGGAGAAAAATTCCATTTTTATTGTTTAATAGACATATAATCAAAATACTTATTTAATTACCGTTAACATTTCACTTCACTTTATCTAAAAATTTTATCATTTGGAAACAACGTGAATAGTTTATATTATATATATATATAGTGAAAAAAAATTATGTTAACATTACGTTTTATTCGCTTTTTGATTGGTAGATAACAAGTCACCTAACCTATGATATTTGACGTTTATTTTGTCAGTATTGTTTGAAATATTTAATGAAATTGTTACATCATAGTAAGTATTTAAATTGTTCTTGACAACTAACTTTGCATTGCTTTCTTAAATAATAATGGTGCATACATAATCACCAGATGAAGAAAGAATGACTGAATTGAAAAGAAAGAAAAGCTAATCGTGAAATTGCTAAGTTAGCGGCAAAATTATATATATATATATATATATATATATATATATATATATATAATTATTCATTATTTAAACATTGTTGAGATAAGCAAATTATGCTCTTATTGCTGGGTTTTGAGTATGAATCGGAAGTAGACAAATTGAAAAATGTATTTTCTCATCATGGAAAAATTAAGCTTTCAGCATTGAAAGAATGGCCAGTGGACTTTAAAAACTTACTAACTGAAAGTATCACGATCAGTGCTAGACAACATCGGGATTGGCGAAAGAAAGTGATCAGCGGCCAAAAACTCCTAGTGTGTGTGTGTGTGTGTGTGTGTGTGTGTGTGTATATATATGAAATATTTCGAATCATGTCGACTAAATAAGATGAAACAGTATTTGTTTGCAAAAGGCAGGTTTCACAAGCAGGGAAGAGACTTGGTATTTTTAATTTCGTTTTATTTTCTCTCTTCTCTCTCGGGAGACAAACATAATTATTTACAAGAAGGCGCAGCGCGTTACAAAAGCAGAAGTAAGAAAGAAGCGAAAAAAGGGGCGAATAAATGATCACTAGTCTTATATAACATAGGATTTCTGGCCAGGCGCCAATTTAATACACGTGGTGACCTTTGACGCCTTTTCAAGGGCAACTGAAGATATCACTTTATCTTGATACGTAGTACTGATGGCGCATTATTTTTACAGAGGAATTAATTAAACCGAAAATGGAATTGTATCACGAAATAAGAGAATATTTTAGAATGAAGTTACAATGGGCTAAATTAAGATAAAATCTTGGAAATTAATTTGGATTAAATTAAGAGTTTAAAATATCATTTCATATATATATTTGATATAATTTTCTTGGGATTGGAGAACAAAAGCAGTTAACAGGAAATGACATAATTAAGAAAAAAAATTAATTCTTAAAATGCATGTAAAAAGTTCTTTCCTAGAAACATAACCAAACACTGTCGTATTCAAAATAGAAAGCAAAACAAACAAACAAAAAAAAGGAAGTATGTGGGAAAACACTTCAAAGTTTTGAAAAGGAATTGAGTTAAAGTTTATTTTGAATTTAAATGCATGGAAAATGTGGGAGTGAAAACAATTATTTTTTTTCATTACGGATAAATTCACATTATTACCTATACATATAATGTAATAAATGTAAAAAAATTACGTGAGAAAATTTTGCGATTTTGCGTAGGGAACATGTAAGGGAAACTAGACTTTGAAGCACAAAGCATACTCACCAAAACTGTAGAAGGCTAAACTACAACCCATATTTTAAAATACACCTTGCAATAATTATTATAAATAATAAGATGTTTTATATATTTTGTAAATAAACTGTACAAACACACGTTTTGCATTATGAATAGTTTCTAATAAATCTCCACTAATTATGCATTTTTTTATTCAATATTTACCATTTTTTAAGAAACTGTTGCATAAAGAATTTTGTGCCATAGAAATTTTGTTAATTGTTAATAAACTATTCTACAAAGAATTTTGGGCCATAGAAATTGCTTTTAATGAACCTCCAATAGTCAGACATTTTTTGGTCTAATATTTGCCATTTTATTAAGAAACATTTCTATGAAGAACTTTGTTTTCCTTTAGAAGCTTTATATAAGATTCTGTAAGCATCAAAGAATATCTCTCTAGAAATGTTTTGAATTCATTTTAATAAAAAGTAACTAATAATAATACATAGAACTAATTTGCAGAATAAAACTTTTGCAGTTAAGTTGTCTGATTTTAAATGGACTTTCTCATAATAAGTTGATACTTTATATAAGTTAAAACTGGAATATTCTACTTTCATTGTCATTGTAATTTGAACGTCGCAATATGTTTGAATTAATGTCACTGATTCTCTTTTATAATTTATATTTTATAATTTATATTTTATTATAATTTATATTTTATTATGGATTTTATTTCTTCTAAAAACTAATGCATAATTCATACACAAAATTGTTGATTCAGTTTTTTCTGCAGATTTTATAAAAACAAAATTAAAGAGTATTTAAAGGAACATAAAAAGTTGCAATTCAACCATAAAACTGAATTCTACAAAAGAAAATAATTTATGAAATGATAATTATCAATTTTAAAATATTACAAGTTTGAACAATTTGAACAAGAAAAGTGTTCAAAATTGAATTTTCTTTCCACGTGCAAATTGTAATATTTATTCATCATTTTGGTGTAATTTCTCTTTAACAATCCACGATATTTTGAACTATTGTAACAAAATTCATCTAGTTAGAAAATATTAAAAATCATTTCTCTAAGATCACTTGCATTATTTCAAAATATATAAAAAATTTCATTTCATTTTTTTTCGCCTTATGAAATAAGGAGGATTCAGAACAAGAATTCAATTTACATAATAATAAAGCATCAAGCAAATGGCTTTCGAAAGCATTGAAATATTGTTGTCTGAAACTTTCTCTTTCTAAGTAAATAAACGTGCATGAGGAATATTTGTTTATTAAAACTGCCAGTCTGATTATTTTGTTTGCAAACTCAAATGTCATATTTGTTAACATAAACAAACAGCTTCAGAAATATTTTTTATTGTACTCCAGAAGGATTATTTATGGAAGAGCTTTGAAATTCTTTCTTATTTACAAAACAAAATAAAAATATAACCTTGTAACTGAACTCAATGCTGAAAAGTCTTTTATAAAAAAAAAGTAAAAAGAGAAAAGAAAAAATCATTTTCTACGTATCATTACAATAGAGGAATATCATTTATCATTCATATAAAAGCATCTTTTCAATTTGGAATTATAATTAATATCAAATTAAATAGCTTTATCTAAAATATTTTATTATAAAAAATACTATATGTTCTATAATAAAGATCTTAATAAAAAATTAATAAGGTACATTTTTTATTCACTTAAGACTTTCATTTATTTTATGCAATTAAAATTTCTGACTAGTGATAAAATGACCACAAAAATAAATTTTAAAAACTCAAATGTATTTTATAGCGTTTCTTATTCCCCATGTTATTCTGCAATAATCATAAATAAAATTTATAAATAAAAAAAATTAAACATTACAATAAGGATTATAGAAGCCGGTTTATGTTTTATCATTACAGTACTTTTATTAACATTATTTTTATAACTAAATTGACTTTCTTCTACAACGTAATCGAGAAGAAACCATTACTTGAGGAACCCATCCAACTTCACTAACTAAGATGCAGCAAAAGGAAATAATAAAATGACGAATTAAATGAAATTCATTTTATTCTTTCTCTTCAAAGCACGTCGTTAATCTCTGCAATCTGAAAACGGTCCTATCCTGCTAAATCTCTCTCTACATTTATTTCACTTAATTCCAAAAAATTGTCCTTTTCTTTAATTCTTCGCTCTCCGTTTTCTAGTCCTGAAATATGCAAGGCCAAATATCTTCGCTTTATGAAACTACGACATTCCGATGAAACTTTTCCATGATAATGCACTTCATATGAATTGATTTTGTCCTTCTTGTCTTCTCAACCCCTCCACCCCCAATCCAGCATCAGTAAGATCTCTCCAGTCTTTAATATCAGCAGGCCATTCAGGAAATATATTATAAAAGCGCTTCAATCTTTCCCAATTACTTCATTTTCCGGAGAATTCCTGGAGATCGGAACTCCCGTTCTAGCCAATTAAGCCCTCTCCTCAAGAATTTATATACATCTCTCCTTAGTGATTTCTTTTTTTCTCTTCATTCTTATTATTTTCTTCATTTTGAATTATGGTCCCCCCCCCATTCTCCACCCTCTTTTAGTTCGTTCTTGTTCGCTCCAAGAACTGGATTGACGAAGTTAATTTGAACTCCCTAAAATGGATCAGCGAAACATCATCAACAATGGGAAGAAATGGAAAGTTTGGAGACATTATGATAAGTAGAAGAGAAAAAGAACTTTAAAGGATCCTTTTACTTTACAATTCGATTCTTATCTTTTTTTCATAAAATTGCATTTGTTTAACATTGTATATTCAAAGAATGAATTGTATTATGTTACATCATTAAAGATTTATGAATTTCATCAGTGATTACTTTTAAAGAATTTTTTCTCTCTCGTCATGATCGAACACAAAACTAAATGAAAGATGAATTCCAATGAATGTTGAAAGTAATGAAAATTTTAAAACTTAAATTACCGTATTAAAGTTTCTTGATCATATTAATGATGGAAAATGAAAATTCTTCCTGTGAGTGTATTTTTTTTCTATCAAAGATCATTTTAAAAAATGAAGTCATGAATATAGAATATGAATACAAATAAGAAAAATTAAGTACTTTATTGTTATATATGGTATTAATTATCCTAATGATCGAAATACTGAGACATAAAATCAAATATTAATACTATTTTTATAAATAATTGACTAAATGGTTACAAGAAATACAAAATGTACTTCCCAAATACTCATCAGAATTTATGCAAATTAAATTTATTTAATGCAAAATAGTATTTCAAACTCCTATTGAATATAAATAAAAGTAATTAAAATCTTTTTATCTCCATTGAAATCTTCAACTCAAACCAGTATAGTAAACAAATGAACTATTATAAAAGTTAAGATTTAAAAAAGAAATCAAAGTATTTTGACTCAAAATAAAAACCAGATATAGAGCTATTTATCAAGATGACAAACGGGGAAACCCAGGCCCACCAAAGGAAATAATTCTTGTGAATGACATTTTAATAATAGCAATAATTCAAATTCATTGACCAATTCATAAACCAAATTCATAGGCAAATAACTTATGGGGTATGATTTCTTGTTTATCTCGTAAACATAAATAAATTATTAACATGAATTCTTCAATATGAATAAATTGTCCATTACAAATATCTTTTAATATTCCTCATCTTTATTCATATAATTATTTTTTTTTCATTAAAAAAAGATTTAAACTATATATTAATAGATTCAACGTTCAAAACCAAAATTTAAGCAAAATTAATGGTCAAAATGATAAATGAAAAGAATCCATACACTGAGTGTAAATAATCAATGATTAAGAATGCGTATTAGAATAATAATCAAAATCAAAATAATGATAAAGGCATTATGCTCAAAATGAAAATAATCGATGGTTATTGAATAATAGTTTACGAATGAAAAATTCCAATTAAGTAATAATATTCAAAGTGATAATATTCAATAAGTAATTAATGCAGTCAATATGATTAAGATTCACTACCATTTTAGGGTAACATTTTAAAATCAGATAAACAGAAATTATACGAGCTTTTTTAAGTTTAATGCTTTAAAAATTCTTTAATATCTATGCAAGTTGATTAACAGCCTGTCAAAAAATGGAAAGACAATTTCAACGATGCAGATAAATTATGTGAGAATAAACTTAGCAATATTATTGAAATTTTCACCAGTATGTGATGTGATACGTATCTGATTAAGACCAATTCAATCAATAGAATAAGTAACAATTCCCATTAAAATGAATTTGCTTTATTGACCATAAACTACCCAAGAATAATCAGAACCACCATTAGCCCCCCCCCAAAGACTAAAATCTTTCAAAATATAAATTTCAAGATGATGGCCTCGGCATTTCAACTCAAATATTGTTGATTAAAATTTTATTTTTAGTAATATCCTACTAATAGATTACCTTATAACCCGAAAAGAGCAATTCTCATATATATATATATTTATTTCGGGTATTTCGATAACAGCTAAACGATTTGGAACAAATTTAATATTTAGATAAGGTTTTGCTATTTAGGTTTCTCTATCTAGGAATCTTTCCTAAAAAATGCGATTTTACACACACACACAAAACATTTTTTTATAACTAACTATTCGAGTTTGTTTTTCTATCTGCTCTCATGCTGACAATGTCATATAACAGCATGTCGTAAATTTTTGTGGTATTTGCATTGTTGTCATATGTCGCTATATGACATTATACGTATACGAATAAGTTCGGCTCACATCCAATAGCAACACTGCAATTATTGTGTTAATTATTTCAAATAACATGTTAAGTTAAGTGCATTCATGATTTTTTTAATTTAAATGACCAGTTCATATGTAAGTAAGATTGAAAAATACTCATATGTAATCAGTATGTGATTGGTATCTAAATATTTTCTCTGAAAAAATGCGAAGCTCGATCTCCCTGGTTCTATATAAATAACTATAAACATTTTCATTTAATGAATGATAATCCAAATTCAGAGTAAAAAATTTCTTATATTTTCATCGCTTGAATCTCAAAATATTATATCACCAACTAAATTTCCAATACGAATACAATTATATATTTTTTTTCGTACTATATAATATAATGCGAAAAAAAAAATATTTTATAAGAGAAATAAACCCACATTCACGTGTCTTAAGAGGGAAGAATCTTTGTTTTCTGTAATTAAGCTATCAGTAAGCGGCATAAGCCATAGATTTACTCGGGCATAGAGCTTTACGCGATGAGTAAAATGCTCCGTTCCTCCGTATAATATAAAGCATTAATATAATGCAGCCGACCATCTCTTCACCGTTGATCTTCAATCACTGAGGAAACAAATTCTGATGACGGTAATCTTGGCTGTTAAAGCGACCAAGAACAGATTGCGTACGTCGTTTATACTTATATCTTATACAAGTGAAGGATCTTATACAAGTGAAGTTTGATCATATACAAGTGATCTTACGTTAGTGAAGGGATTATTCTGTTCATTAATTTCAAAAATAAGATATTATTCTTTAATGCATTCTTTAGGTTGAATATTTTTTGTGTATTTGAATTTATTATAACATATATATGGGGAAAGGTAGAACATATTGTCACTTTTCTTATTTTTTGTGGGGGGGGGATGCTTATTTCTTCATATTCTTTCTACATTTTCTACGTAAAAAATAAAATATTTCTGCTATTAAGGAGAACGAAAGAGCATCTTTTTATTTTTTTTAATTAAAATTATTTATTTTAAAAAAAAAATGTTGAAAATGTATGATAGATTTCAGAAAAAAATTAAACATTAGCTGATTTCTACAATTTTATATCTATGAAGACCAACATTTATCGATAGGATATAATTCTCTTGTGATAAAGATGAAAGTACTGTGTTAATTAAACTCAAATAATTCAATCCTTTATTTTATTCTTCTAAGATAAACGTGAATTCTGTGTCAAATAGTGGTATAAACTATAAATGTTATTATTTTATCTTTTACTTGGTTGTAATGAAAATATTTTGTCTTTCTTTCACACATAGTACTTTATAGTATAATTGACACAATTATATTCTAACCATGTAAACGATTCATTAATTTGAATTCGAGATTTAGTAACTTTTTTTTTACTTTCTATCAAGGATTGTATTCTCTTATTCAAAACATTTTATAATAATTAGAGCACAATTGCGATTATAAAAATAATCGTTTACTGATAAAAATATACAATGCAATAAATATGCATATTACAAAAACTGTAGGAGGCCATTAACGGAAGAAAACTAGAATATATATATATATATATATATATATATATATATATATATATATATATATATATATATAAGCAAACATTCGTGTTACATGCTTTTAACAAACGTAATTTCAATTTGACCCCAAGCTTCTAAATTATGCTAATTCATAAAATTTTAAATCTTAGGACAGTTATCTCAATATGTTAATCGTAACCATGCTACAGAAAATATCAAGTACCTCAGAGTCACTTGTGAGCCAACCAATCAATTCAAATATAGATATAATATATAAGCCATAAATATAATATAATATATAGTGTATTAGAAATAAATGACCTATTTTCTGATATACTTCATTTTCAAGAATTTAATACAAAAAAAAAGGCTCGCAATTGAACAAGAAAAAAAAGATGCTTGAAGAAAACAACATTCAAACATTTACCAAAGACTTTAAACATATCTAAAGAAGATGTCTTATAGCAAGCTACATGATAATTACTCTTTAACTAGTACCCATCCGAATTCGACATCGATCACAAGATTTAGATTTTCGCTTTAATGACCCATGACCTAAATCTGAACGATTATAATTACTCTTGTCCCACCAAAGCACCGATTCAAATTTCTCAACGGGCAAACCCACTGATCCTGATATTTAGCACTGGAATTAGCGTCACTTGTGAATGCCAACGTTTCAAATCTTGGAATACATCAACTGTTCCACCAAGGGTGTTCTCAAACGGCAGCAGCATCCTTTTCCGTTGAAGCCATCCATATTTACTATGAATTATGTCCCAGCCCCGTCGTTTCTCGTAACTCTATTAATCAGGGAAGCGATTCGCAATTTTCAGCGTAATTCTTAATATAAATCTTATAGATTTCGGGCAATCGTAAATTTCGCGACCATTGAGGTTCTGCTGAGGCAGCATTTTCAAAAGGTCATGGGACGCATGTTATTAAGGCGATTCGTGATGAATGGATTCAATTATCGCTAGTAAAGCGATCGGACAATTCATCACAGTTTGTGAGAAGAGATTAAGTATATCTAAAAAAATGATATAAGGTGTATTCATATACGTGACCTCATTAATTTCTATTCGATGGTGATTAAACATTGAAAGGGGACAATTATCGGCTTGATTTAATACAATGTAAAAGAAATAAAAAAATAGCGTCCTTTAATGAGCTCTATAACTGCTCTAATTGTATAGCTTTCATATCTTCATTTAAAACTATATTGATAAATGATATTTTAAATACATTTTTATCAAATACTAATAAATATATATAAAACTGTGAATTCTTTATATGAATATAATATACAGGGTACTAGTTAAACATTTATCAACTATGTTAGTTTCATACTTCTTGAAACTGAACACTTCACATGTGTGTTTTTTTAATAGCAACTCTCTCAAATTCTATTTTTATTGAATTTCTTCCTACTTCGATTTTTATATATTGAATTTTCTCTCAGATAAGTTAGAAAGTTCGATAAAAAATTAATTTAAAAAAGCCATTTAATAAATCCATTTTTTGTTATTTATGTTTATGTGATATTTTATATTATTTATGTTCGTCTTTTAATATAATAAAATTACATTAAAAGCTGATTTAATAAGATAATTTGCACTTTTTAGCAATTCATAAAGGGATGTTTTGATCCTTTTTGAAAACTCAAATTCACGCGGCCCTGAAAATCAGTATTTTATTTCCATGCTCTAGGCAATCACATATATATTTTTATCTTGACTGAAAATATAAAAAATTGAACCAATCAGTAAAAAATATGTGAAAACAAAGCTATAATCTGAACTTTTTTTTATATCTTAATTTCTTACAGATTTGAGCTCTAATCTGTAAAAAAATGAAATAAAATTTCAAATGTGGACGGAATTTAAGGCTCTTCTTAGTGTTTTAAAATATTTTACGTGCATCTACTTAATTTTAACAATGAGGGTTTTTTTTTTTTCAAAAATCAAATTTTCAAGGTTTTTCTGCGTTTTCTTTTTAATTTGCGGGTTTTTTTTTTTTTTGTTGTTGTTGTTGTTTGTTTGTAAGAGGAAATGAGAGATTTGTTCGATTGTTATAAAACTAGAAATCTCACAATATATTCTAAACCCTCTCATTTTGTTCAAAAGAAATACTGAAACATTTACCTTCCTTCTAAAGAGTTTTAAAAGTGGAATATAATCCTTTCATCATCATTAATATATAAATGTGCTAAAAAATAATACTTTTATAGAAGCAGTTTAAATCTAATAAGAGTCTTGCATTTATAGTAAAAATACAAGATTCAACTAAATTTGAAACTGCATTTAATTTTTATATCCAGAAAAATCATTTTTGCTGTAGCTGAATTTTACGCCTTCTCTGAAAACTGATATTTAATTCTTATATTTTTTCGCTTATGATTCATATTTCTTGTTTTATTTAATAATTAATAATAAAATACCATCTAAAGATGGCAACAAAACTTCTTTTATCTTTACTTTTTAAGGTGTTTATTAATATATTATCCTTTATAGTAGTCTATTCCCAGTAAATATGCAAACACAAAATAACACGTAATTTACTATCCAACACTAAACCCAATTCAAAAGTATGGTCCGACATAATTTACCTTATCTTTGAAAGCAACATGAATAAATCACATCAGCGTTTTAAATATTTAGAGCATTTCCCCCTTAAGCTTTTAAATAAAATTTATAGTATCGAAAACAGAGACCCTAGTTCAGACGAAAGCTCCGCTTTTGTGGTTTAAAAGTTTAATATTTGAAGTTGTTTCTCGGCTTCATTCTGTTAATATTCAAAGCCAAAATGGAAGTTCCAAAACCCTCTTGATGTGTCTTTGAAGTGTTTTCCCTATCAGCTCAGGGCAGAACACCTTAAAGGCTGTATAACACATTAATGGCAGATAAAACGATGGGAAATGGGACTTCATTATAGAAAGAATATCTAGATAAAATTTCTTTATTATGCTGCATTCCATTCGTTTCGATACACTGAGAATTCTTTAAAACTAAGACGCTTGCTTTGAATGCGAAGGCGTTTTATTTCTCTTTTGTAAACATTTCTTTTATTTTGTTGTAACTACTTTTTTTTTTCCAAATCCTTATTTGTTGAAGTTATCTCGTTTAAAATGAAGGAAATAAAGGATGAAATTCCAAACAAATGTGTTAATCTTTGACGTTTTCGCATGTTTGGATACAATATTAACATACAAGAATTCGTTATGTAAACTAAATAGCAGAGATAATTCTTGATAAAAATTCCAAAAGTTAAACATATCTGGATAAAATTCCTTTAATATGTGAAATTCGATTCATGGAGTTTTCGAAATGGAAATTTTGCTTCGTATGCCGTGATATTTTATTACTTTATGTGTAAGAATATCTTTTATTTTGCTCTTGCATCATTTACCAAATATTTATTTGTTAAAAGTTACTTCATCTGAAATGAAGGAAAAAGAAGTATAAAACAAAAGGACTGTCTTAATATCGTCTGGATCCCCCCGGGGGTAATTGAGGATGAGTATCTTCCAGCATGGTGGTTGGTTCTAGGCACTCAGGAGAGTACACGAAAGGGGGGGGGGTCTGACTCCTCCCATTGATGACGGGATGTACTTCCTTAAGAAAGGGCTACACCGTGGTCAGTGAAAGCCCTTAGCAATCAAGCACAGTTCTCGCCAGTGTTGCTGTAGCGGCTGTCCGGTCATTCAGTTCTTTTTATCAGTGGGCCTTTGAGACGGGTCGAAAAGTGAATGATATGACTTAACATCGTCTGGAAGATTAATGGCAAAAGAAGTCCAACATGTCGGATAATAGAAAATAACTCAAGAAAGCACAAAAAGCAGAAGAAACTCAGACAAGACTCACATAAAGAACAGTACTTGTAGAATTTCTCAGTATAAGTTAACAGAAGACAGGAACAGTGTTCAGAATGTTTACTAGATTACTCTTTAACCCTTTCGCATTTATATAAATTTTCTGACTTGCGATGGAATTTTCAAGAAGAATCCTCGGATCTCGATTTTTAGAAAATATATCACCGAAATTCCAGCATTTTCTATAATTCTCATTTTTGTCATCAAAGGCTGAAAATCTGTCACCAAACGGCTGCCAAGTTTGCAGCCAAGGTTAAAGGCCGTTGACTTAGCATTCATTAAGAATATCCGTAAATTCCTCGATTTCCATTGTCACTGAGATTGACAATACAAGAAAATAACATTACAGATTCGTAACAATATTTAATTGTCACAGCAGAACTCATATGGTTTCAAAAGTAGATATTAATTGTGCCGGCACTCAAGAAATTAATTCATTAACATATATCATTTTGTTATTCCTTGAAAAAAAGAAATTCTGAAATACTATCATAAAAATTTCTATTTCTATATCATTATAAGAATTAATGCATGAATTTTACATGCATTTTTACATATGCAATAAGAGTGACTACAGTTTTCACAGGTATAATCAAAGTGATTATAATGTTAAATAAAATTTTATATGCACTGAAAAACTACAGATATATGACATTAGCCCTTTATCATTTCGAAACTTTCAGAAATTCTACTAATTTTAAAATAATCCTAAATTTTCTAGAACACAAACAAACATTGAAGAAAAATACAAAATCGCAGACTGAAACGTCTTAGAATAATGTTAAAATATGGCACTGAATTTGAAACAAATAAAATATGATAGGAAAATTTATAGAAATAAGTATTCAAGTAAGATCTTTGATAAAGCTACGGAAACATTTACTGCATATAATATAAAAATCAAAAACCTAGACATAGTTTCTTTGCTTTCTTTTGAGCGGATTATTTCTATGCTTCCAACATATCAATATATAAACTCGTGCAAATTCTGTAAACAATGTTTTGTTGATTGGAGCAGATTAAGAAATAAGAGACGGGGATTGAAAGAAATTCTTTGTTTTTACGATGCATCTTTTCTGATAGTTGTTTGAAGTTGCTTTTAAAATATATTTAATTCTTGTGCAATGCTATAGCATACAAGCATTCGAGCAAACTACTTCATTTCCATATATTTTAGAAAATCACATTATTTTTTTCTAAATTAATGATGACTTAGTAATTTTGTATATCACATTGTAGTGCGACAATTTCTACTAACAATCAACGTTATTAGTTACGTTTATAATCGCAGTCTCTTATGCATAACTTATTCGAGAATCCCTCAACAACTTATATTTCAGTAACAAATTGTGAAAGGCATTAAAGCCTAGTTATTTCAGAGGCCTGATACTTGTCCTTTTATTTTTGTGTATGAATTTTCCGGACGGATTTCAGTTACGATAGCATAGTTTCATTTAAAGCTTAATGGGTAACCTATTTCAAATCATTCGTTTCTCTTTGCTGTAATATAATTTCACTGTACGCAAACAGTCAAGGAAAAGAAACAATAGTGTACAAAGAAGGAATTACTGTTTATAGGTGTACATCAGAAATTTTATGGAAATGCATTACTATGTAAAATAATGTTTGTTAGTTTCTGTTTTATACTAGCCATTCTGGTGGCCATCTGGTCCGCCGGAAATATTGATAGTACACTTGAATAAATAAAACTATACAATCAGTATATAAAGTATACAAGTGAATAAACAAGTACATAAAAGTAAACAGCCTAAATAGCAAAAGGCGCTTAGAGCGAATTCGCTGATGATCAACATTCCAAAGTGAGACTTTACTCAATATTTGAGCTCAACTCAAAAACTCATGACTCTCTATTCATCTACTACTATTAACTGACTCCTTTTTGTGCGTTTCCAGTTTTTATAGAAACCGTGACAAGGCGTTGAATGTTCTGGAACAAACGCTGGAATTCATATCCTAAAGAAAGTATCGGAACAATTTTCAAATATTAAAGATTCTATATTTTTATCGATAAATAACCACCAAGATCGGAAGTGAATGACTTCTATAAATACTATGTAAAATTAAAACTATAAATTATTGAAAATTGGATTTCGTGTTTCGTTTTTATAAGTTAGAATTTAAAAGTTCATAAGGTTATGATAGTACAAATAAAATAAAAATTCATACTAAACGACAAAATAATTCTCAGTTGATTATATCATTTATCACTGTTCATATGTATCATGTCCGATTCTGAATTTATAATAAACATCACATTGTCAATGATTAATGCTCTCAGAATATGGTCAGAATCTATGAAGTCCAACTTTATTGGATATTGACAGTTCAAAATTACACCACAAAAGAAAGAAATCTTTTCAACTAACTAGGATAATATCTTGCTTTTGGCTAACCGATAAAAAAAATTGTTTGAACAGAAAGTTTTCTTTCGATTCTCAAGAAAATTAAACGAGGACCTCAGGTACATTCGTCAAGAAAGTGGCTGGAAATTACATACCTTTGTCAACTCCCTCTTGGGATTTAAAGAGAGCCATCGGTAGTAATTCCCCCTTACAAACTACTCTTTCCACCAATGTGCACCATTTTTCCCATCGTTTTTCATGTCCTGGTAATGGTCAGTCCTGTTCTTTGGCCTTTCGCTTCGATCCAAGCTTCCAATCTTTAGGTGGTCCTTTAGCAAATGGCACCAACCCAAAGGTAGTCATTTTGCAGCTCAGCAACGTTTGTTAAGTCCAGAAAAACTTACTTTTTTCCTTGTTTATTCCCCTGCCCCTTTTCTTCCCCTCCTGCCCCTTTTTCATTATTTTTTCAAAGGATTTTTTTTCCTTCGTCTCCTTTTCCACTAATGCTACATACTTATTTTTTGGGGAATGATTTTGCCGCTCTTTTTCTCCATTCTCTGTTTTCTATTTTCTTGTCGTTACGTTTCCAACTCTAAAGTGCTCCTGACCGTAAATTGAAAGAGAACAGGGAAAAAATAATAATAAAGGATTTCTCGACGGAAAAAACAAAAGAGGAAATAAATCCTACTCTCTTTAGTTCGGAAGATTTTAATTAGATTCAAAAAGGGCATGCTGGAAGGGAAAACAAGGTTGGGAATTCGTACAGAGCGAAGGTAATTAAGGGACAACTAAAGAATCTTTGTCAGTCAAATAGTTGCTGATTGCTTTTAATAAGAATGATTATTTTATAGCTTCATACAATTAAACAAAAGATACTAATATTTCGGGATCATACAATTTAGGAAATCAAAAAAGAAAAGAAAATACGAGGGAAGTTGTTCATTTATTTCCATTTCAATAAAGTGGTGATATTGTAAAATAAGAATACTACTAATTTGCAATCATCTATAATAAAATGAGACATCTGTTCCAGAAACTTTCCAAAATTTAATTTTTTTAATTATTTGATTTGACTGGAAAAACCAAAGTATACGCTATAAGAACTCAAGATATCTCTACAAATAGAATAATAGAAAAAAGAAACCCAATCACAAATGAATGACGTAATACATATCCCAAAGAGTCTCTTAGAAATATAAAATTTTATGAGAAAAAAGTGCTTATTTTGATAAAGAATTCATTTACACAGGAACTAGATAGTTTCCATTTAAAAAATGAGTTATGTTTCAAGCGTATCAACTACTTTTAAATATATTTGGTATACACTACACTATTTAACTGACACTGCAATTTTCACTGAGATATCAACTTGAATTATCAACGAATATGGTTGCTGTTGAGCATAAAAAGAAAAAAAATTATGTAATTTTCCCAATGATTCAATGTACCTTCATCATACACGAGACAAACAGATTACGAAATATTCTGAAAACCAGCTTTCATTTATTCAGTAATTCATTGATGGTTTTATTCATCCAAACCCAGCGGTTTTTTTTTTTCATTCATTCAAAACCAGCATTTTCTTTCACTGATTTTTAGCAAATTAAAGTAAAAATAGACACAGGTTTCAAAAATATTAAAATAATTTACTAACTGTTTCTGGGTTTAATGAATTACACTCCTTAGATTATTCTCATTTAAAATCAACTATTTTTGCAGAATCTTAAAGCAAATATTCTCATAGAGAGATTTACGATACGTTGGATTAATTGAAATCTGTTGGCTTTACAATATTTAATACTGAATAATTATTTAATCAAATTTCATATAACCAAGTCCTTCATAGCAACATGAAATACCAAACAAGAAATGACAATAAAAACAATAAATCATTGATGATTCTATTCATCCAAAAACAGCATTTTCTTTTCATCCATTCATTCAAAACCAACGCAACCAGATTAATCTAAAAAACAGCGTTTTCTTTTCATTCATTTAAAATCAGTTCAACCAGATTCGTCTAAAAACCAGCGTTTTCTTTTCATTCATTCAAAACCAGCAAAACCAGATTCATCTAAAAATCAGCATTTTTTTTTAGTTCATTCAAAACCAACGCAACCAAATTCATCTAAAAACCAACATTTTCTTTTCCTGACTTTTAGCAAATTAAAGTAAAAATAGATACAGGTTTCAGCAATAATAAAATAACTCATTAATTGTATCTGAGTTTAATGAATTGCTGTTCTAAGATTATTCTCCTTTCAAACCAAATAATTCTGTAGAATCTTAAAGCAAATATTCTCATAGATTGGCTTAGGATACGTTGAAGTAAATGAAATCAGATGGCTTTTCAATATTTATAACTGAATCCTTATTTAATCAAAATTCAAAGAGCAAAGTCCTTCATAGAAACCTGAAATACCAAACAAGAAATGACAGTCAAGTGTCTCATAAAGGGCTGGCTGGGCATTGGCAGAAAGAATAACCGATGCGAAAATCTCCTATTTCGCAATCTTATCCAAAGATTTCAGTACCCGTCGCTTGTCTCCTATTCAGCTTCCTAATCAGCTTTCATTTACCTAATAAGATCTGAAGATGTCGTTAAGTGGCAACCGTGGCACTAGGAAACCCGGCACTCATCTCTTTAAGCAAGTTTCCCTTATCGAATTTCTCCAGGCTAAGTATAAAGAGCGAAAATAAACCTTAGTATCAGTGGACACAAGGCCAGAAGTAAATCAAATATTTAACTAATCACATTTTCCCTGGCCCTGAAATGTTATTACGGCCATGTAAACCAATCTTGCAACCTGAGATGATTATTTAGCAGTTAGGTTATTATATAACAGAAGAATGTAGCACTTTATAAGTTATGAATGTAGGTTCCTTGAGGCGGAAAACAGTTGTCCCTGAATGTAGTCCCCCTCCTCCAGAAGTTTCAGCAACTGAAAGATAAATGCGTTTGCCTTAACCAAGATGAATGAAAGAAGATGCTTAAAGTAATGAAGCAAAGTCGTTGGGAAAATGTAAGCGTCAAGGTCATGAATTGTTGCCACGATCTGAAAATCCTAGTAAAAATATAATTATGCTTTTATGAATGTTAAGAGTTTGTGTATAGTTTTGACTAGTTTCTATTGCAATTTAAAATACCTATTATGGTAGTTAAAATGAAGTATTTAAAAATTTACATGCATTCGCCGAGAAGAAAGAGGAAAACATTCAAATTGCATCTTCTCTCCCTCTCATTGAGTTTTTAATACTTTTTACCAATTAGCTGAACATTTGTTGATTGCTGAAGAAAAAAATGTTTACATTTTGGCACATAGTCATAAAATAACAACCGAATCGGTTCTTTTTTTTTTCCAGATTCACTACCAATAACATGAACATGACATTATCATATTTTACCGTTGATTTATAAGCATGCAGATATCGTAATTCATCTCAGAAATCTGTTATGGCAAATTGCGACAAAAACCAGTTCAGATTTGTCCCTCGTTATTTATATCCAATATAATACCACAAATACATAGAATCAATTTTCAATTTAATACAAATGGAAACATATCAAGATATAACAACTTTCTCTTTCATACGTAGTTCCACTTATTTATTCTCATCTTTACAATTATATTACATTTTGGTTCTGTAGTTCCTTGAGAAATAATTGGTCCCCTGCATTAGTTTTCAACACATTACTGCAAAAGGAGTAAGGTTTTTTCGATGATCACTTTGATGTAGTGGATGCCTTCTATCTAACGTTAGTTTTCAACTTAATAAAAATGGAAACATACTAAATTATACAATTTTCACACTTTCATACGTAATTGCATGTAATTATTTTCATTTTTATAATTATATTGTCTTTTTTCTCTAGTTTCTAGAGAAACAATTGGCTTCCGTCATTAGATTTCAACACATTTCTGAAAAAAAAAGGAATGAAATTATTTGATGATCGCTTTGATGTAGTGGAGCCTTCTATATACTCTAAACGTTCTACAGTCGTTTTCACATTTCCGAATATTGACAGATCAATACGCATTTATCATCCACTTATATTATGTTATTTATTACTATGCCAATAAATAAATTTTCATTCAAAAAAAAGAAGATGAAGTCACTAGTTAGTCCATTTGCATTTTAGTTTCGAGATCATTTGTCAAACATATTATCTTTCATTTGAACCTAATTTTGACGAAATAAATGCCTCCTAGTGAATGTAAAAACTTGCAGAGGGTTTTTTCATCTGAAAATTGACAAAATATAAAACCATGTGCCTTTTTATGTGTTATTCCTCTTATAAGGTAGATACCAAGAAGTATTTGTAAAATAATATAATCAAGAATAATCATTCATCTTTATTTTAATAATTTTCAACTCGGCTACAAACCACTACTTAAAAAAAGGGCTTTTTTTTCGTAAGCTCGATTTGATATTTTTAATACTGTTAGCCAAGAAACTAAGAACTGCTAGCATATTTAAAATTCAAAGTACTGATGAAGTTTCAACGATACCTAAAAAAAAAGAACTATATATTTCAAAATTTTACAATCAAAATTTATTTAGAGAGAAGCGAACAAACCAGTAAATTATCACAACAAAAATTTAAACAATACATTATATTTTTTTTTAAAATAAATTTGATCAAAAATTAAAATAGCTTCCAATAAATGTATTTTAAATTATAAATTAACATTTACTATTAGATGCCTCACAGCAATTGCTTTTCAATGATAATCCAACTTAATAAATATTTGTTATTAATAATCCATATCGACATTCTCTTATTAAGTACACCAATCCATGTGAATTGTGACAACACAGCTAATTATCTTAATCGTGACGTACGACTATCATAACGGATTCCCAATATCTACACTCTATCTTCATCGAGTTTATTACGCTGAGGGATTCAACCGGATCCGTTGATACATCGGTGAGGTTTAAACGCTAATCAGTTGCCGATACAACTCAAAGCCCTTCCAGATAGCTGGATATATTTCATCAAGCTTCTAAATTGCCCGTTCTATTGAACAGAACATTAAGGGTATACCTAGTAAAGTACCCATACGAAAGAGAATAGTGCTCCCCAGAATCTGAATGGAAGTACCTATCTTTAAAGCGAGAATAACCTATATAAAATGGCAAATAATTGTTTTCAATTTGAAAATAAATATGTGTGGAATTCATTATTTTTGAAATGAAGGAAATTATTAAAAATATATTAAGGATTTAACTTAATTTTCCTTTCTTTATTTTTCCTTTAGAAAGATTTAGCAGTGAATATATAGCATTTCCTCTCTTGAACTGAATAAGAAACCAATGGAAGTAGTCTCCCCAAAACATTCTCGCACACTATCTATTAAAGGTTTTATACTAGAGAAAGCCTTCCATGGCAGTGGCGTGCAATAGTTATGAAATATTAACGTTTGGTATGAATTTAGCTTTTTTTTACTGAAAATATTGTGTTAACCTCGGCGAGTTGTTTGGCGATTAATCCTGGCATGCGGTTATAGAAAAATCAAATGAGACATTTTGACACGTCTTGCCCGACCAATTGCAATCAAATTTTAAAAAAAAAACCTACACTTGTAGTTACAAACTCCCTAACCAAATTCAATATATTTAACTCATTGGGTTCTTTGAGTTACAGGGTTTATGCGTTTCTGAAAATACAGATCCACAGACAATCAATCCCTCATTAGATTCGATTCGAATTAGAATTAGATTAGAATTTGGTGGTTGTCTACACTATAAATGTTAAATCTATATACCCAATTTATCTAGCTCTAGTCTCTCAATTTATCTAGCAAATGTTAAATCTATGTACCCAATGCTACCTATCTAGCATTTATCTAGCTCTCTTAGTTCTGTAGTTATCGTTCTGTAGTTCGCTCTGTAGTTAAATTAATTTAATCTAGAACTAAACAATTCCATAATTTAAGATGTGATCGATAATTTTTTCAAAAAATTCGAAATATTTCTATGCCACATATTGTAGTTACATAATTCTTGATAATTTAGTCTGAAACTAAATAATTCCAAAATTTCAGATGTGATCGGAAATTCTTAAAAAAATATTCGAAATATTCGAATCATAGAAAGTAAATCTATTTATGATTTCTAATCATAAATGTAAATAAACTCGGAATATTTCATACCATAGAATGTAAGAATATAAAAATCATTGCTAAACTCACAATTCTCACAAATTAAATTTATTTAGTTAACTAAAAACATAAAATTAAATTCTTCGATAATCTAGTCCACGACTGAATAATTCCAAGAATTATTGTTCCTGGGAATGCAAATGAGACAATGCTACCTATTGATTTAAAGCCTTGCTAACTTGAAACAATCTCCATGAGGCACAGTTTGTCGGATACCTGCAATTCTCTCTGAAATTAAATGAAACTATTTGATTCGTCGAAGTAACAAGGGAAGTTAAAGGGGCGAAGCAATCAAATCTAGGCAAGATTGAGAATCTCTCCCCCTGCTTTCTCTGTCAACAAAATAGGTATCAATCCTATAAATGCAGGAACCCACTATTTGCTTTCAACATTCCACAGTGTGGTTGCAATTTCTCTCTGGAAGCTTTTCTCTTCATTCTTTTACAATCCACTTCGTTCTTCTTTTTTTCCTTCCACCATCTGTGGATTTCTTTTCAAGCGAACCATCCAGCTTTAATTTCACTCGATTCCTCGAAGTAATTATTTAGTAACTATCTTTAGATTCCTTTCGGATGATTTGCTGAAGTGCAAAGGAAAAGAAACGGCAAAGGATATAAAAAAGGATTCCGGTTTGCAATATGTGGATGATTAGTTCCAAGTCGAGTTGGCGCAATGGAATTCTACTTTACAGCAAGCGAGAGTCAATACACGAGAAATTACTAATACTAATCAAGCTGAATATTTACATAGAAATGCGTTCGATGGCATTTGAAAAATCGGATCGACAGATAGGAGCCGGAAAACATTTTAAAGCATAATTACTTTGACCAAGATTACTTAGATTCCTTAACTTTTGAGCTTAGATTTCTACTCTTAAATGCTCTAAAGATTTTTAATATATACTGCAAACTCGGCTGTTAAAATAACAGATCCACTTTCAAAAATTGTCTTAAAAATCAAAGAAATAAATCTCTTTTAAAAGAGTGGAAAGCTTATCTTTTAAATTACTGTAAGCACTCTCGAATAAAATGAACACACTTATTTAAATTATTCGGAATTTGAAAGTCTAAACCTATTGAGTAAAAAGCATTTGGTTTTAAACCAAGTTTAATTATTTTCGCTTTAAAACTACAGTATCTCCAGTTAAGTGAATTTTGGAGATAAGTTTTTGATCGTTTTAAAACATCAAAATGAATTTATTAGACGATGTAAAGATTATAATTTAAACAAAATTGCTTTAAAGACATTTTAGTCAAAAAGAAACTTATATTTCTAAAAGTAATGGCGACTTCCAAACCGCTTGGGAACAAAATCGATAATGATATTTTATCTCACATTTAACATTTTTGTTTTAAAATTTCGCTTATAAGCAAACAAACAATCGAGTTTGGAGAAATATGTTGAGAATGCACTCAGACAAGCGATATTATCTAGATTATTTTTTATATAAAACTATTCTCATTATTCATAAACAATTTATATTTTATACAAGAATTACGATTAGAGTTAACTATTGACTGTATATATTTAAACTTTTATAAAGATGTTATAACGATGACATTGCAATAAAGACTAACAAAAGATATTATTATTATAAAATCATACTTAAATTTCTCAGCGGACGATTATGCTCACTTAATATTATAATATTACGACAAGTGAAAACTAAAATTACATATAGACGGTATATAAAAACTATTTCAATATATTAAAATGCATCTCTTTGTTGCAGAAAATTTTTGTCAAAAAAAATAATGCCTCGATAGATTTGACTGTAAAACTGTTTTTTCTGTTGAATTCACAATTGTGAAAGGAAGATATATAAAATTTCAGATATTTCTTCGGTAACTTTTTTTTCATAAACATTTTTTTTTTATTTCGATGAATGACAAAATAAATTATTTTAAATGAGATTAGTTGAAGATGCGTTTTCTTTAAAATTTAACAACATTGACATTTAATTCACATTTTATTTCATTAAACATTTTTCAACAAAAGTGCATTATCACATATTAATCAACGTTTCATTTATTTTTGTGATGTAAAAATAATAAGATACATTTAGTCATTTTAAAATATAAAATTTTATTTACAATAAATTAGGTTTGAACAGATAAATATACGAAATTGATGAGTATATGGAATGACGAATATATAAAATGCACGCTTTTGATGAATGAATAAATTGCAATTTTTATCATATACTTAAATTCAAGCATGGTAAGTGTATTGAACACTCTTTCTTCAGGTACTTTCAGAAATGTTATTCTCAATTCTAAAACTTTGAAAATATTGGAGGGGATATGAAATGATCTAATTTCTCAAATTCATATAAAATGAATGAATAGAAAGGGATAAAATTTATACGAAATGACATTCGTTACTATGGCCGCTCATCTAAGCTGCAACGACTAAATATGCTGCAAGTTTGGAAAATGTTGACTTCCAAGCCGACTTTATATATTTCGATAAATTTAAAAAAGAATACGAGATTAAATGAAATATAATATACAGGAAAAATGAATGCGAATTGCAATAGTATATGGATTATTTATTTTATAGATATAATAAAATTTTAATATTATATAGAAAAATTTTATTATATTTTCATTTATTGAGATTTCTATAAATTGATCTTCCTTAGAATGGTAATATATTCAATACACTTACCATATATTCGATTTGTCGAAATTCAACTTTATACTAAGGCTTAACTAACTGACTATAAAATTTTATCATAAGAAAAAATATCGTGCATTAAGAATCTTCTAAAAGAACATTAGCCGTTTTTATTAAAATAAAGCAATTTCGATATATAAAAATTAAACCGTAATTAAGGAGATATTACCATTTCAATATAAGAAATTTAACATTGTATCAGTTACACAACTCTACTAACTTCTCTTTTGATACAACAGATGGCGTTACCTTATTAACATCAAGTTATATTTCTCACGATCCTTCTTGGGGATCATTATTAAATTGTATTCTAAGCGAGTGTCGTGTATTTTTCGTATTCGTGTTTGTTTTGTGTTGCGAAATGTGGAACCTAGAAAATAATTAAATAACTGTTCCTCAAATTCGTCTGCTATTTCATCTACCTCATATTGAAATTATAAAAAATCTAGTCTCTCTACAACATAATATAAAAAATCATATTAATTCAATATTTGATTTTTAAAGAACTCTTCAATATGAAATTAACCGTTACTATGGGAATAAAACAGAGTACTAATTTTAACTCGCAGATTAAAATCTTAAATATCACAATCAAAACATTCTGTTAAAAAATTATATTATGTTCCGTTAAATAAATGACTATCGATATCTAAATAAAAACAAATTAAAAAACAAAATAAGTTGCTAAAAATAATTTGAAAAATATCACAGATGCCATTAGATAAGAAGAATATTTCATGCACGAATATCAATAAAGAGTTTGCGGTTTCAATGGGTTTTTTTTTCTTTTTCAAGTCCTATTCTTTCCTCTAACTATCCCTTAAGGCAGTTTAAACACTCTTCCATCAATTAAAGAATATAATGTTTGCAATAGAGACAACTGTCATATTCTCGGAAATGACGCAATACGAAATTCCGGGATCCACGTCTTCGTCGCCTAAGCGAAATATAATGACTCAGGTTACGAGACACGGAATTAATGTCAGTCTCAGCTGGTTGAATTCGATTTTGAAGGCATCGATTCTGTCGCGCTCATGAAATGCAAGCTTTCGCGAATCCTTTATTGGATCAAGGGAAATATTGTTCGGGGCGAATACATGGCTGATTGAACGCCGGGAAATCTTTAATCTACAAGAAGCACTGTTATTCCGAACGAAATAGCCATAGGGGAGTGTAAGTGAAGCGATAAGAAACATTAGATAAATAAAATAGTGTCGTTATTTAAATATATAATGTGGGATCTGACACTCCGATTGGCTAGAGGAGGTATTCAGCAGTCGTAGGGGAAATAATATGACACTGAATGAATGTAGAAGTCCCCGATATTGAAATTTTTCATTTAAACTGTAAGATTCTGTATTCGAAAACCATTTGTAAGTTTAGAATATTAAATTTTGTTCTATAAATTGGTAAATATAGATGTTAGTGATGTGGTTAGTGTGTTCCCAAAATATAGAAAGTGATGTGGTAATAATATATGTGGTAAGATTGGGATCATGGAATATTAGCGGATTTGACATTCCTAGAGGAAATATTCAGTAATCGTAAGAGATCTAATGTGACAATAGGTGAAAGTAACTTTCGCTGAAATTACAGATTTTAATTTAAAGTATAAGATTAAATATTCAAAACCTATTTATAAGTTTCAAATATTAAATTTGGCTCTATAAATCTTCAAGTTCTACATCAGAACTTGCCCATAATAAAAGATTGTGGTGTGGTAATAAAAATAAAATAGAAGATTGTGGTGTGGTAATATTGTAGATTATTATCACATGAAAACTGACACTCCGATTCCTTGAATGATTATTCAGAATTCATTGAAGGTTTAATGTAATACAGAATAAATATAAAGTCAATATTGAAGAGATTCAATTAAATCAGTTAAAAACTAAGACTTTATATTCGAAAACAATTTGCAAGTTTCGGATATTAAGTTCTACTCTGCAAACTGATAATTTCTTGACAGCATATTATAAAAATTTATAACTTGGTAATACTGTAATTTGTTGTTCAGTATTACTACTAACTTTTTCATAAAGGATGATACAAATAATAAGCCACGGATTACTGCAATTCGACCCCCCCCGCCCTCTTTCCATCTTTATTGTAGTGCTAGACACTTTCAAAGTAATTTAGAGTAACGTGTAATTTAAAAGCAAAAAAAATTCGCAAGTAGACAAATTTTTTTATTATATTTTATATGTGTTTCTATTATTTTTCTGCATGTGTATTCTTTTCTTTTGCACAATCTCATAGGATGAAAGGGA
Organism: Argiope aurantia; assembly: GCA_026543865.1. Taxonomy (NCBI): domain Eukaryota; kingdom Metazoa; phylum Arthropoda; class Arachnida; order Araneae; family Araneidae; genus Argiope; species Argiope aurantia. The sequence continues at coordinate 74,662 of JAPMOR010060216.1, forward strand.
AAAAATTAACAAATTCTCATACGAAAAATATACAGTTCCATATAACATGTAAAAGAAGTTTAACAATGTAATAGATTCAGAATTTTGTATGCACTTATCTGCACTTTCGTTTAGTTTTACAATCACTTTTGTATGATTTTACTACTCAGAGGTGTGATATGCAATGAGAAGGAGAACCATTTTTCCCCGGAATTTCTTCTTAGGTAAGTTCTTCTTTTCTTTTCTCTCTCATTTTTTTTATACTTTCTTTCGATGTAGATTTTCATTTTGTTTTTAATTGTTTTAATTCGAAACTCGCACAATGTTTTTATATATTGTTTCGAGAAAAAAAATTCAACAGCTTCTCCTCCATTAGTCATCTCCCTCCAGGTTTAATGAAATCAAAACTTAGTGATTCATTTTAAAAGTCAAGAGAGAAGAGAGTTTTCGTATCAGTAAACATACAGCACCTGTATATTATATATAATAGCATAGCAAAGCTTTTAAGTTTGGCTTTACAAAAAGAAACAAACCACAAATAATAAGAACAGATGTGTGAGCCTGCATTAATTTGCCCATTAATGCATACCACGTATTCCAATCACACAAAGGCTATTCCCGCGTTGTTTGAGAATCCACTGTATTTAATTCTAGCCTTAAATTTAACTTTTTTATAAATATATTTCTTTTGGTATTTATAATTAGAGAAATGTTTACTTTTAAGAAATAAGAGAAATATAAAAGGTTGAGAAGGGAAGCCGAATAAAGTCTCTAACTCTCAACCAAATTTTTCTAGATAAGATTCATACTTTTAAGATATATATATATTTCATTGTTGAGGAGAAATGAATTTGAAACGTATCTTATTAAGTTAATTTTGCTATTTTATACATCATGTCTAATTATACAATGTTAAGATGCATGAAATATGTTTCATTCTTTTAGTATCTTAAACAAATAAATACTTAAATAATTATTTCCTTGTGGAAATTCCATAATGAAGTTAAAACAACTGTTTTACTACAAATTAATAAAACTCACCAAGCGAAAACATTTTAATGTGTGTTTTTTGCATAAAATTAAATATTTAATTTACGAATACAGTATTTGGTAATCTTTAAATGAAACTTATTTACAAGACATTCTCCAGGGATCTTTACAACGAAACAGAAAATTTTTAATATTCCAAATTTGTTTATATTGATAAATGCTTGTTTATGCTGATAAAGGCGAAGAAACTTAATTAATGTCATTAGTGTTACGTAACTTGTAAATAATGAAAAGAGAATTATTTATTAATCTTCTTCCTTCTACATTTACAATAACACACAGAAAAAAAAAGAATTAATAATTTAAGAATTAAAATAAAAACTATTCACTGCAGAACATTTTGCAACAGACGTGAATTGAGTTCAAGTTGTTGAAGTATCGTCGATTTTTATTTGTTTTTCTTTGGATATTTTAGAACAGAATTCCTTTTTTCAACCAGGGTCAAGTAATAAAGATGATACTTGGCGCAGCATCTCACTCCCCAAAATCCACTTCCACAACAAAATGAGGGCATTTGATGAACGATGGCAGATTTTGCACGCAGCCAGTTCATATACAAGGCGGATTTTCATTGCAAGTGGTCTCGATTTGGACCCCCAAGTCCCCACTGAAGTAAGCACCATGTTAATCGTATGTAAGGAAATTATATTTCGGGATTATATCACAAGAATCAATTAGCATCAAATAATTTATTGACCCTATACTAGTCCAAATATGTAATTTATTGGATTTATTATACATTCGTGTCATTGTTTCAATATTCCATTTATGAAATTTGTGAAGACGAGAATACCATGGTGTCTTAAATCATGTTTTATAAAATAATAATAAAAAATAGTTGTAGTATTAAAATAATTAAATTATAAAAATTATAAAAAAATAGTTGTAGTATTAAAATAATTAAATTATAAAAATTATTAAAAAATAGTTGTAGTATTAACATATCCATATATATAATCATTTTATCCAAACACATGAACAAAAGGATTAAAGGATTAATCAAAATCTTATTAATCCAATATGAAGAATCTAATACTATTACAAAATATCAGTTCACAAAATTTGTGAAAAAAAAATATACCAAGTTTCCTTTAAGTTCTGTTTAATGTAATTTATCCGAGGAAATTTAATGCATTCATATATCTCTATGTATCAGTTTTATTGAGAAATCTGAAAAACAAAATAGTTAGAGAAACAGATTTCAAATATAAATAACTTTCTATCAAACTCGACAAAACATTTAGAAACAGCAGAAGAATGAACGGCATACTGAAACATTTTTAAAAAATTCAACGCTTCAAATAACACCAAACAAAATTTAATACATTAAAACAGTCATTACCAACTATTTTTCATTCAAATTTTTTTCTCATACATATCGAATGAAAAAAAAGAGAAGGAAAGAAGGAAGAAGTGTTTCGCCTGAAGCACAGGAAAGGCACATTCGCCTGTGGAAGAGATTTCACCATCTTTTCCAGCTTTCGTTTGCGACACGCACTCCTCTAAAAGGTGACATGAAGAAAACTGCTGCAAAAGTATTAGATGCTAAAGGATCCAATACATCTCGAAAGAGGAAGAAAGATACAAAAAAAAAAAGCATCGAATGAGAATAAAATAAATCATATCTTTCGCAGTAACCATAGAGGCAGAATCATATAGCACATAAGAGTCGAAATACACGGATTACTTTCCAAGAAGGATTGTGCCTTGACGAAAAAATCGAATAAAAAGTTCTGGAGAATGGGACATTTATCAAAAAAAGGCGATTTTTAGCAAGAATCATCCACAATGTGAGTGAGAAGGCACCTCTTCAAAATACATCCATTGGCTCTATCCATATATTTCCCGTCTCTGTCCTCCACTGAGGCTCTTCTAGAAACATGCCCCAATTCCGCTTTCGCATAAAGGAAATGTGAAATGTTTCAAAAGAAATGGCGGCAATAACCTGTAAATTTTGGAGGCGAACTCTTTTTTTTTTTCTGTCTCCTGTCCTTAGACTTTTTTAAGTTGTTTGTGATTCTTTGTGTCGAGAGTGGATTCAAAGAAGAAAGCGTGTATTCAAAGATTAATGTTTTACTCACATATGGTACACAATAGTTGCACGTTGTTTATTGACCCTAATAGTTCCAATTTTAAAGTTTACCAACAAATAATATAATTATTGTATTGATAAATATAATACAGATATGGAATTATTATTGCTTTATACATTCACTGAGTTCGTTAGAAACATGTCCCACTTCCGGTTTCGAATAAAGCTGTGGGAATTTGTGAATTCGAACTTTGGAATAGAACCGCACAAGTGAAACCTCAGATTCAAATCTCAGTGATTATCCACCTGTTATCCACCAGCATTCCAAATGTAACTTTTTCATACCCATATATTAACTGTAATTGTATATCTTAGCTATAACTTTCATTTGTATCTGCGCATATATAAAAGCCAATATTGGCAATAAACATCAATTTGTTTCCACAATCGACATCACACAAAGCTTTTTGTTTTAGTTTTAAAGTGGTTTACCTTATCCATTATCTCATCCAAAACAAAGTAACTGTATAATGTTTATTCAAAAAAAGATGGCAATAACGCATAAATTTTGCAAACCAATGCACCCTCCTTTTTTTTTCTCCTTGACTTTTTTAAAGTTTTTATGACACACGAAAGTAAATTAAAAAAAGGAAGCATGAATTCATGAAGTGATATTTTAATCGTATATGGAATACATTCGTTGTAATTCATAATTTTTGGCTGTTGCTTATAAGCCAATTTTTTTCCAATCTCAAGCTCCGATGGCAACTGACAATATTAAGAATCATAATACAAAATGAAATTATTGTTGATTCGGAATAGAGGTTCGGATACTTTTCCATTTTTTCCCCTTTAAATCCAGTTTTCTTTCTACTTTCTTGAATTTAACCATGACCTCAAACGGTATAAACTGTTACGAAATAATTAGGAACTTCCCATTTTGTATTCATTGTAGTAATAAATATCAAATCTAATCTGAAAGTTATATTAATCAAACAAGGATTCGGCGTATGGCAAATTCCAAAATTATTTCTTCTTTACAATAATCCAAATGAATATTTTAGGTTTCAAATTTTTCTCCCTCTATTTAATGTTCTTAACTCTCTTATCGATGAAAAAAATATTCGCATAATAGTAAGATTTTACAGAAGATAAGTAACAGCATTTATAAATTTTTGTTTCCTAAGCTCCCACATGGGTAAGATGAGGCTTAAATAATAAATACTTTAACTACAGTTTTATATAAAAATATGTACAAAAATAAAAAATATCGATAAGAAAAGCATATCAAGGAATCATTTGTAGGAGGATTGAAACTTTATTTTAACACATTTCTTGCTACGGTGAGGTGGGTATATTTACCACAAAACAAAGACTTTTTTTTTGTAATTCGCCAATCATTTGCAATAAAATATATTGCATGATGTATGATTTGGTTAAATTGCTTTAGTTTTATTATTTTTTAGCTATGTCGTTAATGCATTTTATTATTTTACATCGGCGAAAACCACTCTTAAAAGGTGTTTTCCTACAGACCACAATATCAGATATCCACATAAAATACATTGCAATGCCTCTCAGTTTGTAATGCAATATGGGTATAAAAATAAAGATGCTTATTAACACACATGTAGGTGACGCGATTCTCTGGGAAATGTTACCTATCGCGCATATGCTTGCTACATGGCACGCAACATGTTAAAATTATTAATAAATGAGAAAAACAAAGAAAAATTAAAAGAAATATATATTTAAACATATCGAAATCTAAGTGAAAAGGTGGAAGAAGAAGACAACGATTGAAAAAATGAAAAATAATCAGTATTCCTCAGAATATTTGATGACCAAAGAAACGAAATAGAATATTTTCCAACATTCGTAAGTTCAAATTTTTTTTCTATTGCATCTAAAAAATCATTCTGGAATGTCACTGGTTAAGATATAAATAATTCTTTCACGTTTAATTAGATGAAAAAAATAAATTTTATTCAAGCATACTGTTTTTTTTCCCAAGTGAAAGTAGGAGGAAACCCCAAGAGACATGTCTTGCAACTTATTCTTTTTATAAAAAGTTCAGAAAAAAAAGTTAAAAGCAAACCTGACAGAAATAACAATCAAAGGAATCCATTAAAAACCTATCCAAGACGGCATTTCCTTCATTTTATGGTCTCTCTGTACAACTAAGAATATCAATTATTTCTTCTTCATTCTATCTCTTCGTGGCGATTTTCTTAAATCATCCCTCCCAACAAACATTGACCTCAAACAGCATAAACTGTTAGGAAATAATTAGTCTCGGAAAAGAAACTTTTCTTTTCACAGTCACATCAAACAAATCCTGAAAGATTAAGTCAATCTAACGAGGACTCTTTTCCAATAGCTGTCCGTACAGAGGAAGTTCTAAAAATAATCTTTTTAACAGATTAAGAGAAAACATCGACCTCAAACGAGACAGTTAATAAGAACAGACAAGAGAATGGGCAGGGAGAAAGAAAAAAAAATCAGGCACAGAGAGTAAGAAAATATGAAGGAAAAAAAAGGAATAATAGCTAGTGAATTTCGTGAAGATAACTTCTTTTAACTTCCTGAGAACTTAACTGCTGTGCGGGAAATCATCACACAACAAACGTTTTAATTCATAAAGAACAATGGAGAAACTCAGGGGGAGAGAATTTGATGATAATAGACGTCGTTTTAAAAGCAAATCTAATTACAATGAGTCGATCGCTGTTCTTCGTTAAGATGTGGCTTCGTTAAGGTGGTGATTTAGATACATCGGCACATAGCGGCTTCATCGATTTCTAAAAGACATCACACATTTGTGAGTGTGCTCTTCAGATTAAGGCTCAATTCATTGTCAAGATGGGTATTTACAATGCCCAGAGATGGTGTTTAGTATGTACTTGATAATGAGTATAAGCGATATAGTCCCAAAGTGATAGCATGATTAGCACTTCAGAACTGTTACGATAATATGAAGTCATTAGTTTACATTTTAAGGGCATATTAAAAGTGGGATTTTTGTATGCAAATTATCGGAAAGTATTAGAAATGATTGTTGAAAGCTTAATTTGGATGATAATATCATTAAAGAAAGAATGCAATTATATTTTTTATATGTAATGCATTAAGTTAACGATTTCAAATTCCATTGAAAATACGAAACTATTGTGCTACGTTACTATACGAAAATATGTTTTATATTGTTTTAACAGAATGTAATGCAAAATGATAATTTTATTTAATACTAGCCGCCATTGGCGACCAGCCGGTTCGGCAGTATTACCGCTCGCTACAATTTTCAATTAAATATTTTAAGTAACTGGTATCTTAATAGATTCTCAAGCAAAACATTTTTAATCTTCAAATTTTGATAGTCATACCAACTTATACTGTTGTTTAGATCGTTTGTTCAATTTACTATATATATTTTGCTAATTTGTTGTCATTTCCGGTAAAACTTCAACTTTAATTTAAGGTGGAAATGATGAAATTGTAATTAATATAAAGATATTTTTTAATAAAACCAAGCGTTTTATTTTATTTATCATCTTAATTGTTATTTATTTATTATTATTATTATTGAATATGAGTATTGAAACAGAATCACTCGGTATATAAGTCTTATGTGAACTACAAAATATTTTTCATAATTTATGTAATGTCTCAAAGAATAATTCAACAAAAATTTCTCAGATTCAGCATAAAATTCATTTTTTAGTTTTGCTTTCAAGAGTATTGAAATGAAATCAATAATAATATTTTGTTCCGGCCTATAAATATATTTCAAAAATTATGAAGTCTAAATTTTATGCAGTAAGGTATCATATTCTGAGAAATATTCTCGACACACCAAATTTTAATTAAATGAATGAATGTTTGTGTTTTCCACGATCAACTAAGACTTATTTATGAGGTTTTGGATGCTAAAAATTTAGAAAAACTCAACATTTTCATAACCTTAGTCCAATTAATCTTGAGAAACCTGCGCGCTGATTGGCGTATTTTCTTTGAAACGATCGATGGAAAATCTAAAATTATCCTTTTTTTATTGAATAGTGATATTCAAATTTTCATAAATCAGTCAGTTTAAGTGATTGATTTAGTTGATTAAAAATTAACTCTTTTTATTTAAAGTATTAGTGCTTTAAGAACATTTTGTAATTTCCACAGCAGAAACTTAATGTAAAATCAAAAATTCGTTATTTATTAGAGCATTTATTAAATCAAGTTACATAAAATATAATCATTTTCCATTTAGACCATTTTAGCAGATCTGTGACTTACTAAAGGTTTACAAATCAGCTGTGGGGCCCTGATTTGAAGGGATGTCCTGTTCATATTAAACAAAACTTGCTTTAAAATATAACTGATTTATTGGATTAATAATATAGAGAGTGTTAAAGATCATAAAATAATTTTTCTTGAATTTATTTTTTAGAAAAAAATAATATTTCATATATGTTTCCTTTCCTACAGACAGGTGCCGAAAATTATATTTTTGCAGATTTTATTCCGAAAAAGATTTAATTTATTTTTAATTGGAGCTTTAATCAATGTGATGGCAACACTTTGAAAAAAGCTAATTTTTTCCCATGAATGCGAAACGTGCTCGTGCAGCTTAAATTTTATTTTCATTTTGTACGAAAAAATTGTTGAAAAATATAGTTAAAATATTTATTTAAAAATTCATTGAAAATAGAAATTTAATTTTAAGGTTAAAACATTAGTATCATTTAAAAGATAAATTTTTGATCTTTAACTTGATGTAAAAATCTTTTTTGTGCGGTAATATTTTAAGGAAGTTATAGCAGAAACACGCCAAAATTTCGCTTAATTTTTAAATAAATAAAATTCTAATTAAAAATTCGAAAAAATAACCCCCAGGTGCACATTCCCGGCGTCCAAGGTATACACGTGCCAAATTTGGTAGCTGTAGGTTGAATGGTTTGGCCTGTAGAGTACCAACACACACACACATTGAGCTTTATTATAAGTATAAATAACTTAAACTTAATAAATGAATGAATTTTAATAAATTATGAACAACTCAAACAATTTGATTGCAGGGATTTAGCATTTTGAAAACAGAAAAAAAATATATAATTTTTTAAACAGTAATTTCGAGATAATAATATAAATTTTTCAAGAAATATTTCTAATATTTCTTATTCATTAACTCTAATTAAGAAACTTCCTTTAATATTTTTAGTGTGCATATAAAGAGTTAATCATCAAGTAAAATATTAATTTGAAGATAAAATTATCGATGTTTTTTCATGTTAAAATATGAATTTATAGAAAAATGGATTTAAGGTTTATTGTTTAAATTGAATGTTTGCTTTTTAGTGGTACGGGAGCTCAAGACATATGAACTGTATCAAACACTGTAGGTAGACTACTATAGGAAGACTACCTATTGCAATAATTCCCAAGACTTTGGGGAAATTTCTTCAGTTCTTCGCCGATCATGTTCCTTAGAAACCCAAAACCACCTTCGTTCAAAAGTTTATATATATATATATATATATAAACATATAACGCTTTGTCCATGTTATTTTGTGAACATGATAATTAGAGTAATGTTGTTTGCATTTTAACTGGCTTGAAATATGTTGTTAGAAATGTAAAAATCTCGGAAGAGTTCGTAAAATACCCATTTAGCTCAAAGGGGGTGCAGATGGTGGTTATTTTGAAATTTTCATTTCTCTATAACTTTCTTAATATTGAAGATGGAAAAATAAATTCAATCAGTCAGATTAACGCCTCATTAAGACGAACAACTTTTGCATTTAGAGTTTTTTGATAACTGCACGATCTTAGAATTAAGGGGCTGAAAAGTGATTTCCATGCCATAATTTTGACTATTTCTAAAATCATTTTGATTATTTCTAAAATCAACAATTTATGTTACCAGATAGTAATTCAGATGTAAAGGAATCTACTTTTGCCTTCCAGCCTGCGGAGAGGATTTTCTATTTATTTATTATTATTTTGCTAGTACATACACGGAATAATATTACTTTCTCAAACAAATTTTGTTGAAAATACATGGAAAGCATATTCGAAATAAATAATAGTTTTCCTGAAATAATAATATGATAATAATAATTCCTGATAAATTATAGTTTTCCTGAAAATGTCTCCAACAATTAAACAGAAACTCACCCAAAACGAATCCATCTTTACTCCATTGCACACTTCCTGCTTGATTACCTATCCTGCATTGCAGCTCTACTGTCTGTCCCTCCACCACTGCTGTGTTTTGTGGCTTCACTCTAAAGTACTGTTGCTGTCCTGCTGGCACAAACAAGAAACACAGAATTAGAAAAGAAAAAAATGATATTGAAAAACAATATCAACTTTTATATATATTTTAAAACTGCAGATTACGGTCAACGAAATATCATTTTACTTATCCTCGTGTTTAATGATTTACTTATTAATTTATTAAAAATCACAGGCTTAAGTATATTAAAGATAAAATTAAATAAACACAAAAACTTATTGTTTTTTAGTTAAAATTTTAATTAAATTGAAGAAAAAATTAATTTCTTCTTCAATAAGATATCAATTCGAAATGTTACTTATTATACCACGATTTAGAACATAAATGTTACATTTAATGGCAGTACACGGTGTACTATGTGTTCGGTGACAAATTTAGTTCATTAAGCCCCAATCAATCGACCAAATTTTTCGCATTTTCGATAACTCAAAGGTATTCTGTTTCTTCAATAAGTTATCGATTTAAAATGTTACTTATTATTTAAAGATTTAGTACAAAAACTGCATTTAATCACTCTGTTTCATATATCATGTGTTTGGCACCAAATTTAGTTTTTGCGCCATTAAATCCTATCAATCGACCATTTTTTTTTCTATTTTCGATAACTCAAAGATATTCTATTCTTTAATAAGTCATATATTCGAAATGTTACTTATTATAGCAAGATTTAGCAAAGAAACTTTGCATTTAATCACAGTGCTTCATACATCAATGCATTTGGCGCTAAATTTTGTTCTTGAGCCATTAAATCCAATCAATCGACCAAAGTTTTCATTTATAAAGACAATCTATAAAGCTAGCCAACACTTTAAACATGTATTATTCTTCCAAATACATTTTAAATTTCATGAAAGCAGTTTGAAATGAAATATTTGCTTAGCATAGATTCGTAGCTAAGAAATATTTTATCGATTTTAAAGTAATATCGGTTTCTTATACTGAAGCTAAAATCCAAATTAACTTGATAACTAGTGAGGAAAGAATGCACAGAATTTTCCAACATTTCAATAAATGATGAACCTAAGGTTTATGGCTTTTAGGAAATTATCGATGAAGAGATTTTTCCCATCAATTCGGTGAGCAAAGTATTTATTTTGTATGCACAATTCCGTGATAACGCTGAATCGCGAAGGAATAAAATTCTAATATTAAACAGATGAGAGAAAATGGATGTCTTACTTTGAGAGCTGAAACTTTCAAGCTTACTTGAATAAATATTTATTTTCAAGAATTTACTCCCTTTATTTACAATTCATTTATTAATATTGATCAATAAGGTACCATGCTTTATCTTTAGTTAATGATTAAGGTATTTATTAGCAAAGCTTTTATTCGGTTAACCTTGAATGCAGTATAAAATCTTCGACGGTACTTTGTTTCCGATATTGATATAATGAGAAAATATTATAAACGCATTCTGTTCTTAAAGAATGTATATGTTTTAATTTCTAATATTCATAGAATTAATGCACAAAATATCATATAATCCATACATTGAAGACAATGAAACGCATATGCAAATATTCATTTATCAACATTTGCATAATAAATATTTACAGAGTGACCATATTTTGTATTAGGTGTTTTATGCTTGCTTTTATCATTCTATAATAATATACAATTCTAAATATTTTATTCAAAAGTAATATATCATAAATCTAATATTTATGTATCTAAATTTGATTTTTGCTATAGGAAGTTTCTTGTGAGCATCTATTTTCAAATAGATGCATCTTTAAATAATATTGATATAGACATTTGTTTGGTAAATAAAGAGGGGGGGGGAGATCATACTAGTACATAGTAGAGAAGAGACCAATAATTCTTATCTAAATATTCAGAATATCAAAAGTCTAGTTAATTGGAGTCTCAGACGAAGAAATAAGAGAAAAAAATCTAGTTAAATATGTTGAAACTTTACTTAAGGAAATTCAAATATTTTATATAAAATATAAAGCAAGCACTTCATATAAAATATAACGCATTGCATATAAAATATAATGCACAAATTCTTTATAAGAGTTGTTCTCTTTTGGTTTCACTCTTTTTTTATTAATGTTCTAGACAATTATACCAACGTATTTGCAGCAATCTATCTACATGGCTGCATATCTGCAGTTATTGTATTTGTCAAAAAGAATAAATGTATTATCTATACTCAAGGTAATATTCCAAGCATGGTTAACATTAGTAAAACAGCATTAAATACGGTTTCCGTTTTGACCATCAACTAATGGTGTCTCAGACACCATTAGTGGAAGACACCAATTATAGAAATGTCTGAGACAACAATTTAACTAACTGGTATCTCAGACGAGAGTAAGAGAAAAAAAATTAATTAAATATGTTGAAATATAACAAATGGAAACTCAAATTTTTCATATAAAATATAAAACACTTCATATGAAATATACTGTACAAATTCTTTATAAAAGAGTTGCTTTTTTTATTTCACTTTTTTTTATTAGATAATTATGTCAACAAATTTACGATGGCAATCTATCAGCAGTTATTACATTCGTCAAAAAGAATAAATGGATTGTTTATACGCAAATGCAGAACAGATAATATTCCACGCATGGTTGAACATTAGTAATACAGCATTAAATAAAGTTTTCTTTTTGGTCATCAAAAGTCTAACTAATTGGAGTCACAGATGAAAGCAAGAGAAAACAAATCTAGTTAAATAAGTTGAAAATTACAGATAGAAACTTAAAATTTTCCTATAAAATATAAAGCACCTCATATAAAATATTATGCATTTGATATAAAATATAATGCGTAAACTCTTTATAAGAGAGTTGCTCTCCTTTTATTTCACTCTTTTTTATTAATGTTCTAGATAATTATGCCAACAATTTACAATGGCTATATATCTGCATGGTTACATATCTGCAATTGTTATATTTGTTAAAAAGAATAAACGTATTGTCTATACACAATGCAGTATATTTATATATTACAAATGCAATATATATTATATAAACACACACAAATGCGTAATATTTCACGCATGGTTGACATTAATAATATCATTAAACAAGGTTTCCTTTTTGCATAATTTATTATTTATTTTATACTATTAGGTGTTTTCATCATTTTATACTATTAAATTGCGAATTTGAATACTTATACGAATACAAACTAGGTTGATTCAATATATATCTAATACAAAAATAATTACTTGAAGAAATGATTAAACACAAAATAATTGTCTATATTCAAATGTAGTACAGATTATATTCCACGCATGGTTGGCATTATTAACATAACAAGGTTTTATTTCTACGTAATTTACAAATTATTTTATATTATTAGGTGACGAATTTGAATACTTATATGAAAGCAAACTAGAATTATGCCATATATATTTCCAACACAAGAATAATTACTTGAAGAAATGATTAAACACAAAATAAACATTTTTGATCAAACTTCTTTTATCAAATCCAATTTCGGCTAGAAAAACAATTTGAGAGTTAATTAATTGACGATTACGCTTTATTAAATATTTGGCCATTGAAAAAAAATACCAAGAATATTCAGCTGAAGAAAAAGATACGTAGCACTTCACACACGCGCGAGAGTTTCAGATCAGCCAAGAAAAGTCTTTCAACCTCAGATTATGGAAAAGACAAACATCCTCTTCATTTTCAACAGGAACACATAAGCCACCACCATTACTCATTACCATTTTTTACCCTACTTTCGAAGTCACTCAATGCCTTGGCTCTAACCCGTCACTCACACATTACCCTTCCCTATCCCCACTCTTCCGCCCTCTTCCCAAAAGAATTTTTTTCCCTCACTCTATCGCAGAAAATATAAAATTTGATTAATGTTCATTACGTTTTTCTCAGCTTTCTTTTGTTTTTTTTTGGTGATGGTAGCAGATGTGATGCTATTTCGCCGCTACGTAAGGGAAGGGGCCATTTCAGATAAGGGGTAAATAGGTTTAGTGTTGGATGTGTTGCGGCTGATCCACATTTAGAGGCATCTATCTACCTACGGAATATTTTTTTTTAAGTATAGGAGAAGGATAGAAGATACGTTGAGGATGCTTAACTCAATTTTCTGTACCTTTTACCCTTTCTTTTATGCAAAATTTGATTTTATCCCAATACAGGCAAATTTTAATGCTATTTTTTTTTTATTTAGAATGTAAATATATACAAAATAAGGTATCAGGGTGTTTTTTTTTAAATTTTTGAAGTTAAACACAAAATTGTCCTTTATAAAAGTTAGTTATCAAATATGCCAGGAGGATATATATGCCTGACTTTTATTTTTAACAAATTAAAGACTATAAACTAAGAAAAAATCAGAGAGAAATATAAAGATCCAACCAATAGCTAAAATATATTGTTTTTCTTAATAATTCAGAAAAAAATAATATTTCAAATATGTAATAAGATATTGAAAGAAGTAATGAAGATACTGAAGGAAAAGTTTATTTTAAATTAAAAATTCTATTACTTCAAGTAAATTGTAGAATGAGTTTGATTCATTTTTTTATCTCATTTTAAATTTTTAAATCAACGTTAACCTGCAGCTGTATATACTGGGGATTATCCCTAATTGAAATCCAACAGTTAACTTCTAAACCGTTAAAACAGAAATATATTTCCAGTTGTAATAATTTCCTAAGTCAAGCAGCGTATTTTATTTAACCCGTTCTAGGGTCGTGGGAAGTATGCTTCCCACCAAATTTATCAATTTTCGCATGAATTTATGTACGTTGTCATAAGTTCTGCCAATTTTTTTTAGAAAAATAGAAACTTAGATGCATTAGTTCTTTATTTTACAGAAAATGATGTGTCTTGATTTGATACTTAATTATTAATTAAGCATAATTAAGCAAATTAATTAATTAATCAGATTAAATTTATCTAATAAGCTAAATGAATCCCTTTTCTTATTCTAATTTAAAACCTAAAAATATTTTAACATAATATGACTAGAAAAAAATGGTCCTTTAAAGGGTTAACGTAGCTTAAGTCAATAAATGAATTGGAAAAATAACGAAATATACAACTTTATACAATCTCCAATCATTTTAATTGGGAATATTTAATAAAGTATTCTTAACATTTTAAATGTAAATATATTTGAGATAAAATTTTTTGAAATTTAAATTACCCGAGTTACGAAGTTTTAGTTATCCAAATTTTAGTCATTTTAGATGATTTTAGACAATTTCAAGGTCATTTTCAAAAATCATCCGCAAATCAATGCATGACTTTCCTTCAAGGCACTTGTTAATATGTCTAAAATAATAGAATTGAAAATTTAATAATTCGGCAAATTCGATCGCAGATAAATTAAACGTTTTTATTTAGAAAGCGTTAAGAATATTTTACTACATATGACAAAAAGTTTTGGGGGATGGGTGTGGGAGAAGGTAGTTGACAGTATAAAAATTTAAAATTCGGAATATTTCACAAGAATATTTATTTCCTCCAACAGCATACAGTAATATTCTTTTCATCATTACGATAATTTCTATCCAATTGGAAATATATGCTTAGCTCGCAAATTTTTGGCTTAGGAATTAAGGAATTACCAATTTGGTCACAATTGAAGCGAACATTCTGTACAAAAACTTGGATTAATGAGGGAATACTGATTATTATTCAACATTGTTCGATAAATATTCGATATTGTTTGATAAATATTCGATGTTGTGCGACATTTCGATCGCATCGTTTTGTTGATAACTGAAGTCAGATTTCTCTACATTGTTACTTTAAATTTCTTAGAATGAGCCTGTAACTATGAGAATGCACGCCCACCCCAATTCCTATTTTGTAAACCAAAACTTCTATTCAAAAGATTTCGCTTTTGCAATCAGTTTATTATATTATGATCTGTAATCTAAGAATTAACACAATAAACTGTTCTAAAGCAACGACTAAAAATGGCACCACAAAATACACAATAGATCAATTCCACAAATACGCATTCAATTATTTGACAAAATCTCGATTCAGAATGGCAGCAATTCTGTCTTTGCATTCTAATTGAATCCCTGTCATGATAAGGCATATTTAAGGAGAGGAATGTGAAGCTTTTATTCCAGTTTCTGAACACATCAAATAAATGAGCCATTTAACATAACGAAAATAACACAAGAAATAGCGTTAGATTTAATATTTTTCTTACGATAATTAAGTTTACATATAAAGTGGGATTAAATTTGATTTTTAAATCAATAAAATCAACTGAATTTCGAAAATAAACTTTGGCATTTTCATTTTCTTCAATTACTTGTTCATGCATCTTTTCGATACATTTTTCTTTGAACATGCATATAAACGAAAAAAATTCACAAAAATCTCTTGTGAGCATCAATTCATGCAATCTTCATAGATCTTCAAAGGATCAAAAAAGAAGGATCAACGCTCTTGTTTTATAAAATATTACATCCAAAAACATCTTCAGAAATGATTTAAGAAAAAGTGACTTCTATATGAATTCCATGATGAATTTATTTTTACGAGTATAAACAGTCGAAATGAAGAAGAAAAATATATTGCTTAACTCAGAATTAATTACTTATATAAATATTATATAATATCTCACTTTACAATCAGATGTTAAAGTCACTTTAAATAATTTTTCTTCGCATATATTTACTCATAAATCTATGCGCCATTATGAATAATAAGGGATAAAAAAATTCAAATTATTTTAAATTTTGTGCCACAAAATTTACAATCAAAAGTATATGCACAATCATAAAATCATTATCAGAGAAAATGGGGAGTTTATATTTATATAGATATGCATGGAGAGTTTATAATAAAAAAATAAAACTTTTTAAACTTCTATTATTTAAATATATACGTAAAATTTACATTTGGATTTTTACATCATAATAAAATACAAATATACTATACCTTTTTATAAATAATTATTAATAATACACAATATGAAAATTTATTAATTAAAATAATTAATGAGACAGCCCTATTGGCCCTAAACCCTAAACCAAATTTTGTTTGTTTATTCTGTTATCAATTAAAATTCATCGACTTTATAGCCAAGACATGTTGAAACTAATGAAGATAAGTTCTATACTTATATTTAATTATCAACATGTCTGAAAATTCAATTTCACAAATATATGGCGCCTTGAAAAGTATTCAAAATTATCATTTTGTAAGAGATACATTATATTTTTGAACCAAAAATATCATAAATTATCTTGCTGTAAGGTACTCACAAAATTTCTCTTACACGAAATAACTAAAAACTTTTGAATCTTTTTTGAACTGGAACATTACCTAAATCAATATCCTATCAAATGGTCAGCATGGCTTCTGCTTTATATATATAAAAAATGTATGCAATATATATCTCTCTGAGTAATGAACTTTAAAAATAAATGTAAATGTTAAACAGCGCCTCAATTTACAATCATTTTGGTCATTAATTTAATATTTTTTATGCAGAATTTGTACAACACAAAATAATTTAATTTACAATTAATAGTACAAATATCATAAATTCAGAACCCCTAGATGTAACAGAAAAGACTAAATTAACAACAAGGAACAAATGATAAAACAATAAGAAACGTTAATTCTTCTAGATTTTTATACAAATAGATCTCAGATAGCTTTAATAGAAAATACCACGTTCAACATTATTTAATTAATGATAAGCCAAAAAATGTAAGCTTGTAAAAAATATCATAGATATAAATCGAGAGATTTCAGTAAGTTCCAGGAAATATATGGATTTATTCTACATTGTAAAAAGAGGAGTGTTTTAAAATAATGGCTAGCTGACACACTGTAGTACGGAAGTAATAGTTTATAAATCCAGCACACAATGAGAAAGTACTGCAGACGATCATTGCTGAGATTTTCAGACGATATATTAAAAAATAAATCGTCTGTGTGTTCTCGATTACGAAAGTTCGCAGGAAAAGAAAGGTTCGTATAAAATAGCGAACTAAAATGGAAAAATAAGCAGCTATGAAATAAATGGCGAATAGAGGAATCGGTTCTTTATCCCTTCAAAACCATCGGCAAAAGGAAGTCGATAGAGTTTTCGAAGTTCTAAATTATTGGCGGGAGAGAAAACGTATAAAGAAAAATGAAAACACCGATTCGAGCTCAGAATACTGGAAGTATTTGAAGCAAGAAATATGTCAGTGATTTATATAAGTTTCTGAAACATTTAGAAGCAGAAGAGATGGGAATGAATAAAAAAATATATATACTGTTTATAGTCGTAGATGCATAGAAGTATCTTTTCTAGGGAACTAAAAATATTTTCTAAAGAACATTGGTTAAATACGTTGAAGCAATTTTTATTCCACCAAAAAAAATCAGAAATCCAAAGCAATAGAATCAATCAATTAATTTCTTATTATCTTTTATATTAATATTTGGATAATATCATTTCAAGAACCTCTTACCAAATAATTGATGCAACAGACATTTCAATAAATTTATTAAATTGCAGCATCATTTTTTGTCATCTTTGAGGGATGGGGTTCAAAAACTAAGAAATAATAGCTATGAAAATTAAAAACCTATGATATTAGACTAATGTTTATTATTATTTGCATAAACAAACACAAATTGAGTAATAATAAGTCATTTTTTTTTTAACATTTAGTCGATCTGCCTTTCGACACTATTTGAGGTTCGATTCTTCTTAAGGTGCGGCTGATATATAATTCTACAGACTTTTATCTGTGCCTCTTTTATCCATATTAGAAATGCATATGGTAAATGCCTTATGATTAGCGCTTTAATATAGATTCGAAGTCAATGGCCAAAAAGAGAGGTACCTAGATATAGTATTAATGTTTTTCCCAGTATTAACCTAAATAAACTGGCAATCAAACTAAAAACTCATGTTTTATATAATAGAAAATTGCCTTTCAAAGAAACGAATGTGAAATATTTTTGACTAAAGACTGCTTGTATTTTATGCAGTTATGGAAATTGTAATATATTTATCATGGCCGACTAAAAATTCTTTAAAATATAACTTTTAGCAGAATTTATTAAAAATAAAACGCTGTGAGTTGTAAGACAAATTAATTTTACATTTATTATTATTATTAATGGAAAAATTCTTGGTGCAAGAACGTTAATTTAGTTTTTCATTGTTTCAAGAAAATCGATAAATAATCTGAAATTTTTTGTAACTCGAAACTAACAATATTAGACTTAATAGTTTAATTATTCAAATCTTCATAGTATGAAAATTTTCGCGCTAACGTCCTTTTGGTTGCCAAATGCAAGTTTAATAAAAAGAAATATATATTATTATATTACAGCAAACGCTATATACCTAAGTATATCGGAACCGATGAGATGAATTTTCTTTTGTTTCATTTATCACTAAACTAATTTGAGATTTTATATGGAGCCAATTATATTCCAACCAACGAAAGACTCGTTTTGTACAGCAAATAAGAAAAGATAAGATGTGAAGTAGATAAATATTTTTCTTTTAAATGAGGATGAAAATTCATTAGTCTGATTGTTTTAAGAGGAAATTTTACAAAATTAAACCTTTATAGTTAAAATATCTGATTAACTATTAATTTAATGAGTTTATATTCTCCAAAAATAAAATTTTCTATGTTAGGAATATAGTATAGTATTTACGTTCCTTGGAACCTGCAAACCTTATATGCATATTTTAATGCATGATAGAATAGCTTTCTCGGAATTTTTCAAATAATAAGTCATTTGAATAATAGAAAAAAAATATTTCTTAGATAAGCTTATTAATTTTCAAAGCAACCAGAGCAAAACAAAAAAATTTTTAAGTATTAAAAAACATTTCGTCTTAAGCAATGCAGCGTCATTAAGTGAAAATTTCTTTTTTTTTTAGTTGCTAACAAAATACAATATTTACAGTCATTATTTCTGCCTGCAAATATTAATGAATAGAAATGAGGGTTTCCCCCCCCCCCTAATTTTGAAATAAAAAAAAATCTTCCTTTATATTGGCTTTTCTATTATAAGTATCGTGATAATTCAGATAACACATATTTTATTTCCAGATATTCATTATTCAAATACAATAAAAGAAATATTTTTAAAATGGCCAAAAGTTTGAAAAGGAATAATTTTTCCCCACTCCTCCCAAAAAAAAAAAAATGAAAGATGTTTCACAACTTAATTTATAAATATTTGACAGTGCCACTTATTTGAGGTCAATGACATTTATAGAAAAGTAAAAGTTAAAATTATATACAACTAATTACTTGTTTTATTAAAAAATGTTTTTAAAAACATAAGAATTTTTTTAAAAATGTGCAAGAAAAGGAAATATTATAAATATTTAGTTTCGCAGTTGCATTATAGATGGCGCTACAGGTTCCACAGTGTTGAACTCGGTCACGGCTTTTCGAGTAACGCGCTTGAACGCATTCTAATTTGGATATCAGCGCCTCAATCGGCGTTTAAGTTAGCGGTAAGCATGCTTACACGAACGGCAAATAAGCCTTTTCCGGCGAGAAGACACAAAAAGAATGCATTATCATCCAATCGGATGTGGATGACTTACGCAAACCCCGTCATTCACAATATTTACTGTTAATGCTCGTTGTGTGATTCACTGTGGGTCAGAATGCGTAGAAGTATGCTCATTTTAACGGATTTTCCCTTGTTTTCTTTTTTTATTGCTATTATAATACAGTCAAAAGGTCTATGGTTAACCATCAGCAAAATTGATTTTATAAAGAAACAGAAAATAATTCTTTTTATAGCCATTTTTCTTAACATTAAGTGTGAGAGGAATGGTAAACAATCCATTTGCTATTTTTTCAGTGGTTTTTTTTTTTTTTTTTTTTTTTTTTTTGTAAAAGATAAAATATTTTATGAGTCAGAGATGAATATTACTATAACTTTTAAAATTTATTTATTATTAATTTTAGAAATAATTTATTAACAAATGCTATAAAAATATTTTTACCAGCACCTTTTGATTATGCACGCTTATGGTTCCCCTCTCCTTCATCGCAATCTCAGGGATAAACTTGTATTGAGAAACGGTGACATTTATACTAATGAAATCATATTATATATTTTTAATGAAAATAATTTTATACATTATATGGCACCTTTTAATTAGTTCTTTAATCAGATATTACAAACAACGATAAGATGTAACAGAAATTGGACTTAAATATATTATAAATATATTTCATTAATATTAATTAGATAATACTTTTAGAAGCCAGACAGTTTTCACATTTTGAAAAACTTTTTATTTATTTGTTGGGGATATATGAAATCAAACTTACATAGACTAAGTATTCTTAAAATTTTAAAAATATAATAAAATGAAAGAGAAAAAAAAATGGTCCCTTTCTTTGGAGACTATTTTTTATAACCGGAAATCCAGAAGCTCAAAAAAAAAAATAATACTGGTCGGGGTGTTGACATTTATTAGTCACTGTCAAAGTGGCAATGTATAAATATGGCAAGATAAGAAACTTTCAAAAAAAATTATATAGATTTTATAGAAAAATTTAGATGAGTAGTAAAAATTTTTTAAATAAATTGAACAGTTTTAATCTCATTATAACTGTGGTTGCTAGTTGAAATAATTTAGTTGTATAGAAATGAAATCTTAGATTAGTTCCGCTATTTTTACTTTAGGTCTTCAAAAGTATTGGAAAAATTGTAAGACAGAAGCTTAACGAAATAGGTTGTATTCTGAAGAGATCTTGTAATATAAAAAATAATTTTTGGATTACTTTAACCATTTTATTGTCTTCAAGTGAAATAATTCTTAGATTAAATTAATATTTTATTAGGCTTCAGGTAATCAGAAGTGTCAGTAGAGTCTTATAACTTAACTATAAGATACCCGGGGATAAATTCTAAAGTAGTTTGGGTATATGAAAATAAATCTTAAGCATCTTATGTTTTAATAATTTTTTTAATAAAAATCTTTGCACATATTTTTCAACTATCAGAAAAGCTTAGCCAAAAAATTCATTTCCAAACACTTCCCAAAACTGCCGCAATACCACAAACCATTTCCTTCCCAAGGATTTCCTTCAAAACCACTTGGAATATGAAAACCAAAACAGTGGTAAAAGTCTCGGGACCCGTTATGACCGAGAACTGCTGCTGTCACTGTCTCGTTACCATAATATTGAAGTCAAAAGAAAATCAATGTAAAGACTGTTGCTAGGTAACAACATTAGAGAGTCCCAATGCGTTGTCTTGCCAAGTTAGCTCTCCTACATTAAACCCTACTTGAAGCTCTTTGAAAACGCCAATCCAAAAGTCCTTCCCTAGCCAAATTATGTCTTCAATCTGTCCAACGAATGTCGAGGGGTGACGGGGAGGGACGAAGAATCCTCCTCCCCCCTTCCAGACCGGTCTTCTTGAAGTGATTGATATAAGGTCACACATTTGTTGCGGCAATTCCGTGAGGATTTAAGGAGAGTTGAAAATTTTACGCTGTAATATTATCGGAATAAAATAAAAGAGACAAGGGAGATTTTTCAATAACGTTCGGGATGTTGCATGAGATAAACGGAACGCCGATGATTTTAAAAACTTTTGTTTATCAGCTGTAAAAAGTTTAGGGTCCTGTTGAATTGAGATTCTGAAATTTGAATGGGATATTGGGAAAGAGATATTTAGTCACAGCTGTAGTCTACAACCAACTTAAAGAATTAATTGCAGTTTAGGAAATAAATGTTTAAAAATTGGAAGGATGTGTTTAAAAATTGTTTTTACATAAAGGGTATACAGTTAAATGAAATTATTTGTAGTTTCGTTTTTCAATAATTTCTGTTTCATTTAAAATTACAGGAAGAATATTTAATACAGCTATATAAGGCATTGCAAATTAAAAAAGAAAAATTATATAGTAATTAAATGGAAGCATTTATTATTGTATTTAGAATAATTTATGTTACACTTAAAATTAGAGGGATAAAATTTAATTAAAAATCTCGCAGTTTTGCATCATTTTAATGGAGCAAAGAAAATTCTTTTCTAAATCGTCAATGTTTAAAAGGTTTAGTAAGTTATTAATACTGTATAAAAAATAAAAGATAGGAAAGAACTTAGGACTTAAATATTTCTAATACTATTACGAAGAAAATATAATTTTGAAAAATAATTTCATTTATTTTAAAAGAGTAAAACAAGAAAGAAAAAAAAAGAAAGTTCACATTAAATGTTTCTGTTCTTTTATTATTTATTCATTATTTATTTAACTAATTTTCATCAAGTTACGAAGTTTTAATTCATGTATATTTAATTGCTTTTAAAATAAGTAAGTATGCATTATTTCTTTTAAGATGGCAATATATTCAGAAATAAAATGTAAGAACTCGCATCACATATGAATTTACAAAATACCAACGATTCCATTTATAAGTAAAAAGAATATCGTATAACCCCAAATATCTATATGAAGGGAAGACCTATACAAGAAGATGAAAAATTAATCAATAATAATCAAGGATATATATAATTAGTTGAATTTATTTTCAAAAATTTAAGGAAAAAGCTTGCTTTCTCAATTATTTTAGCTAATTAATGCCATCACAAATTTATTTTATATATTATTCTACAATTGACCGAAGCTAAATCAAGTGGGACAACAACACCAATCTAAAAGAACATGAATCGTTACCGTTGTTCCAACTCATTTTATTAAAGATCAGTCTCGACTTTTATTTGCCTTTTCATTGCAATAAATCTTTTAAGTCAAACATTATATGCTTCAAAAAAATTGCATTTAGTTCTAATCATGTTAGTCAGACAATTGAAATAAAATGTCTAACACATCCAATTACACACAAACATCTCTAAAAAAAAAGACGTGGAAAAAATTTTAAGTTTCTTAAATAATTTTTTTTTCACTACAAGATGTTAACGTCACTACATAAAAAAAAAAGTTACGGAGAGAATTTTCCTATTGTCTTTTTTTTTTCTTTTATTTTTCTTCCTTTCTTTTAAAAAAAGTAACATCGTTATCAGTGCTTTTCTTTTATTCCGGCAGTAACCCACTAGGCGTAGGAAGACTACAAAAGTAGTTAAGGATGATGGATGAATACGAGAAAAAGTAGTCCCTCGACTGCAAACTCTTCCATTTCAGTCTACCCAGCTCGTTACAGTGGGTTAAAAAAATGCGTTTAAGGATTGTTTTTCAAGCTTCTTCACCATTTTTCAATAAGTTTTGCAATGCTTGGCGTCTTGCCTTTTGATACTATCTGATGATGAGGGAAATTTGACTGATCTTTCATATCCGTTGGTTGATCTTAACGGTTCTGTCTACCTTGAGATAAGAGTGGAAGAGATAAAAGTTAAGCCACTTCTCTGGATACGTTTTGGACAAGGAAGATACTTTAGTTGAGTATACGGAGTCAGTGATGAAGGCGTTTATAATAATCTTTTAAAATTAAAGTTGAAAGTTATTTTCTGTAACAAGGATCATCAATCTCTTCCAAGTTTTATCTCGTGTTGGCTCCTGAGATCTTTAAAATTTAAGGCTACAGTTAGTATATTAGATTATAAATCTGTCAAGAGAATAATGCTCCGATAATTAAACATATTAGGTAAATCAATTCCAGGAAATTAAGATTTTATTTTATTCTTTTATTTGATGTATGATTTTAAAACTCGCCAATGAATCTTTGCAAAAGAGTTTCTAAAATAATGAACCAAGATCTCAGATATGGTTGAGGAAAATCATATTGGAACGATTCAATTTAATATCAATAAATAGCGAAGAAAATCATCTAGATCTACAACATATCATTAATCCTCGTAAATAATTTCTCTGGATTTAGATCAAGATTACTTGACTATTTAGAATTTAAGATAAGTTTCATTTTCCTCAAGGAAAAAAAAAGTGAAGGTGTTGATGGGAATAAACTGAAAAAAAAATCTAATTTCAAGAAATTTATCTACTGCAAAATTTTACTCCCTTATAAAGTCATAAAACGCTAGAAAGACCGTAATATAAATTTAGAGAGGTTTAAAGCAGACTTTTGAACCAGTTATCTTTGATCGATATCTGTTTGACGATCTAAAGATTTTTAAATCAGAGAACAATTTCAGTGTGTTATATTACTGATAGAGACGCTACAAATAATTTCGTCAAAATTGATAAAGTAACCTTGACATTTCAAACATCATTTAGAAAATCGTATCATTCAGTAACGAAAACTTT
Source organism: Argiope aurantia (assembly GCA_026543865.1). Lineage (NCBI taxonomy): Eukaryota > Metazoa > Arthropoda > Arachnida > Araneae > Araneidae > Argiope > Argiope aurantia. Next base: position 99,195 of record JAPMOR010060216.1, read on the forward strand.
AAACATATGCTGATTCAAGCAGTGTTACTCAACAGTTTGGTATTTTTCTAATAGATAAGATATTTGATTCAATTTTAACTTTTACCAATTTCTTTTTGTCTTAATAAATATTGCACCTCTGATAGTAAATGGTACAAATTTCTAAAGATGGAAATATTGCATTTTGTTCATTTTTGAAGTTTTGTGCTTTCAAAATTGAAATGTGTTGAATGCCTTCAAAAAATTGATCATGGAATTTATGCTTCTCTAAATTAATTCTTTTTTTTTTTAAGAAGCGGAAGAAGCAGATGATCAAGCAAGCATGTGAATTCGCACTAACAATTCTAATACTAAAACCGATTTAAAGAAATTAACATATATTAACTACAGTAAAGATAATACTTCAGAATTTTTAATCTTATAAGGATTCTAATGTAACAGATAATTCATATATTGAAATGAATTATTATTTATCATAAAAATTAAAACAAAATAAAAATATTGAAACATAAAACACTTTTTTTTTTTAATTTTCCATCTTTCTGTGTTTTTTTATATTTAAGTTATAGCATTCAGAGGCTTAATTGAAAGAAAACAGGCAATTCGTTATATTCATCTTTAGAAACTATTGAAATTAAAATTAAAATTTGAATTGCGTACTTATTTAATCATATTCCGAATAAAGAGATCAATGTAAAGCACACATAAAAAATCCTTCTGATAAATGCTTCTCTTATAAATTACAAGCAACAAAAAAAAATGTTTAATTCAAGTTTTTAAGAAAATACAAGAAAAATAAATAATGAAAAATAACTTTGTCTTTATTCAACGGAAATAGAAAGTAAAATAAGTCTTCCATAAAGAATGAAATAAATTTTTATGAGAAGATATTTTATTCTTTAATTGTAACCATAAGAAAATAATGAAAATAATTTATATCGTAAATTATATGGTATAGGTATTATCATCCAATAAATAATTTTACATTTATAAAAAAACACAATAAAAAGGGTAATGAAATAAGGTGTAAATCCTGAAAAATTTGCGATTAACTACAATACCTCAGCAGCAACTCAATCGATTTACCGCAATCAATTAATTCCATTGAGTAATGTTCATTTTGTTCACTCAGGGGATGTGGTCCCAAAAAAATCAGCAAGAATTTGTGGGATGAACATACAAAAAAAATTCTGAATCGAATTTAATTTATCATTCCCACGGGCTCCAGAATGAAAGAGCAAGGGGAAAAAAAGGGAATAAATTCTTCAGGTCAATAAACAAATTGATCAGGAAATGGAAGGAAGTGGATTTTTTTATTCCCACTTTTTTTCCCCCTTTTCTTCTAACGAAAGCTGTCCTTCTTCGTCAATGAGAGAAGAAGGAAAAATAATTACAGGATTACAAAAGAGGAGAAAAAAAGAATTTCACCTCCGACAGACTTTTGCAGCACTTGTGTGACTCCCGTAGCTAAGCGCATCGATTGCAGAAACACTGCGAAGCAGCCTAATTAGTATAAAGAATTGGGATTTTAACAACAAAAGGAAATGCAATGACAAGAAAGGAAAGCGCCAAGTGGGAAACAGAAAAGAAACGCATCCACTAATCTGGGATCTAAATATAGAAATGAATTGCCCAGGTAAGCAAAGATAAATGAAATTGTTGATTGGTCCTGGTTCGATATGGAATCCTAATCAACAGTTTTTTTTTATTAGTATTGTTTCTTTTCGTTTCTAAAGGTCGCTCCTTTTTTTTTAATTTTATTTTCCAAAAGTAATTATTGTTCTAACTGTTACACTGAATAAGTTCTATTCACAATATCCTTCCAAAAGTCTGTTCATATTAGTTTTTATCCCCCCCCCCACTCCCCATACATCAAGAATTGTCGTAGTATGTTTGTCCTTCATACGAGGTTACCCTTCTCGAACAAATTGTATATTTTACAGCTTAAGCTGTAAAGCCGCAAATACATACATTATTTGCAAATTATTCAGTTTATTCTATTTAAGAACGAAATCATTTTAAAAATAAATTTAAAAAATTCGGAAATGTTAAATTACTTAAAGCTATTTCCCTCTACTTTTTTTAATACATCCTTCCCCTTCTCTCTGATTTTAAACACTTTAACATTTAAATGACATTTCTAGCCATTAAATGATTGAACAACTCGGACTGCCATTATAGGATTAACTATAGGATATAGGTTTCATAAATCTTTCTCACTGCAAAAATAATAATAATAATAATAAATTTTCAATATTATAAAAATCTGCTACATGTTACATGGAATCATAAATTAGTAGACAAAAACATTATATTAGTTTTGCAATTAGTAGTACCTAAAGATCCAAAGTTGTTGAATATTAATTTAAGGTTACACAATTTTCCCATTATCAAATTCTAATTAGTTAATTTCTTTCTAATTATCTAATTTGTAGTTAAAATCAGTGATGTCAGAAATAAAAGAATTTTATTCAATTCATATAGATTTAATTAATCTTCAGATTATGAAGGTAAAGAGAAAGATAATACAATAAAACCCACGTAAACAGATAAACTTAATTAATTTAAAATTAACTAGGAATTCTGAGAGATAAAACAATTTATTTACCGTCAAGAGATAGGCCAAATTGATTTGTAATTTAACGAGGTAATGAAATTAATAAAAAAATTCTTTTTTCATTTCAACAAATAAGTTTAGTTCATCTGCAAATACTTTATCTAAAATTTTTCTACAATTTATATAATGACAATGATAATTTTTTTTTCATCAAACATGAAAGCAAATAGAAATTTGAAATAAAAACTGTATCCTAAAATAATGATAACCAAAAAGAAAGAAATATATAATATTATGTTACTACTTTTGAGTTGTTAAGAATTTTTTCAAAATAACGATTTTGAAATAAAATTTTCCTGCTAATAACTAAGAATTTGGTAAAAAAATAAATCGACAAAAAAAATCGTCATCCAAACTTAAGAGCTGCAACGATAATTTAAGATCATTTTTAATTTAACTTATATTGATTTAATTGCACAAAATAAAATTTTAATCGATTCACATTTCATAGTCAAAATCAATATGAAATTAAAATAAATATATAAAGTAAATTTAAAAAATATCCAAACATGGACACGGTTGTAAACGCAAAGTAAGATCTAATAAACAACAAAAAATCATATCCAATTTCTATTCTAAAAAATTTATATGAACTCTTATTAATCATTAATTAATTACCAGAACAAACTAGGTTACTAAAGATTTACTGACAATAAAGCATCAAAAATCTCATTAAAACAATTAACTAAATTATTCCAAACCATTTAGAGCCGCTTTTCAAAAACCGAAAGCAGCAAGTCTATTATTGTTTCCTACTTTTTAATAACTCCACGTCATCACATTAAAAGAAACTAAACTTTTCTGTACTTAAACTATAGATCACTTTTATTCTTGATAGTTTTCACCATTAACCTAAAATAGGGCTTCTCCAAGTGAATCAATCGCATTATTTTTTCCCCTTTTCTTTTTGAAGTCTGTCTACTAGTCACAAAAGCCAACATTCTCTTGCCAGTTATACTATTACCAAAAGACATAATTGGAAATCGTGATAAATCTTCTTTCTCCAAGATAGTTAATCTAATTGGCACAAATAATGACAGTTGAGACAGAGTTATTAGCTGCGTCGTTGAGCTATATCGAATTCTTCATTTTTGTTTTTGTGGCCTGGACCTTTGAATAATGTGTTTGGTGTGTCTTTTCATTAAACATCAATAACCTGAAAACCCAAAGCAAATCAGATTAATAGATAGTAAATAAAATGCAAAGCGTCCGTTAAAGAATAAAAAACAAAAACTAATAAAATGCCTTTCATCCATTAAAGAACAAAATCTATTGAATAAAATATCAATTATTCATCAGTAGTAAACCACCTGTATTGCGTAATCGTTTTTATTTAAGAGGAAATATGTTGTAAAAAAATAAAATAAAGTATGTTAAATAAATAAAGTCCGTATATTCACATCACAATAAGATTCTTTGTTTTAAAGATAGAATATATGTCACTCCATATGCCAGACAATAATTAGTTATGCTTTAAGAGAAAAACTTCATCATGCAGAACGCAGGTTAAGTTTGGTAAAACAATTGCTCTTTCAGTATTTATGATATTTATTTGAATTTTATCTTATTCATGAGAATTTAATGTTTTACGCAAACGATAAATATAAAGCCTTAAAAAATTTATTTTTCGAAAGATATTACATTGATATTTGTAAAAATATTTCTAATTGCAGAAATTAGTATATTTAGCGGGGGGGGGGGGAATCCCGTCGGGGAATTAAAAATGAAAACGATATTCATTTTCTACAACTGTTTATTTGTTTGACGATTGTTCTACATTTTTAACGGTGTTAATGCAGATGGTTAAATCTAGAACTCGCAATTTTGAATATCAACAACAACCAAAAAAAACATTAATAACAAACGTTAAGAATGTTGTGCAAATAGAATCGTTTTTATAATGTTCTCATAAAGTAGAATATCGTTGAAAGAGTCGTTCAAAAACTGTGATTACTCGCATAAAAAAGACTGCTGATATGCAAAATTTGGAGCAGTCACTGACATATTTCAGTATACTGTTGAGAAAAAATGTGAATAGAAAAGAAAGAAATTTTTAAATTTTTCTACAAAATAAACTATTACATTTTCATGCAACTTTTTCCAAAATAAGTAGTCAAGACTCAACTGATGGGTGACTCTGCTGATCACGAATAATAGTGTTAATACGAGTTGTTATATAATAATGTATGTAATTATAACAGAGTTAATAATAGTTTCAGACAGTAGAAAAATCACTAGTCCGCAATGTCTTTAACAATCTCGAAAATGCTAGCAATTTCTAGATCCCAGTGTTGGCGCCAATATCGCAATATTTGTATGAAATTATCCAACATCTAAAAATTTGTATAATTTCAACATCGTATAAAGTTGTCTTAATATTAACAACAATTTAACGAAAAATACTGCAAACTATTGACTTTCAATAATAACTTCAGCATCTTAGTAAAACCAAATATTCATAAATCTACATTAAAATAAAAATATTCTCCATAAATTCTAAGGAGAAACTGATAATGTAACCAAGTAATTTTAGATCATGCACAAACAAAATTATCAATACCGATAATCCCATTTTTATCATTCTACTTTGACAGATTAGAGGTGAAAAATCGGAATTTATTACACGTAGGCAAAAACCTTTATTTTTAAATAGCTAAAAACAAACCATAATTCATTTTGTGATTTATAACTCCATGTTTTCTATATATTTATCCGGAATCAACTTATAATAAACTTGATAATGAAAAATCATTTGGCTGAAATATAATCTTATTGCTAAATTCACAGCTAAGCTTCACAGCTCATTAGACTAAATGCTCCAACATTTAAAATATCTTACGCTTTGAATTGCTCAGAATCCATTTCTGTCTCTATATTCACATCGTAATTATTCTCAAGGGAAGAACTAACCCAATTACGTAAATGGAATAAAATTTTTAAATAGTTCCAACCAATTCTCGAAAAGTCAAGTGAAACAAGTATTTGTTCTAATTACTTTTACAAACGCGGCGCAATGTAAAAGTTCAAAGTTGGGACTCAAAAATACATTGTGGCACGAGCATTAATAATGACAATTGTGTGTTGACTTTCATTTCGGTGAGGCGTGAATTCTTTTTATGGTTGCACCGAATTTTACGTTACAAAATATTATCCAGTTTAAACATTAACAATAGGAATCCAATTAAAGTGTTTAATAATTTATAAAACTTTAAATTTTATTACGACATAAAATAAGTGATAATACTTATGATCGTAACAAGAATCTATAATGCCTAACATATATAAATACTCAAAATAAATATTAAGTTTTTAGTTTCAATTGATTTATTAAACCTTTAAAAAATAATACGCTTTTAATTTCTTGTACACTAAGTATAGAAAAAAGAAACTTATAATTGTCAAAGCATTAAAATTTAAAATTTTGGATAAATTCTCATATGTAGAATTGCCTAAGTTTGCTAAACCTATTTTTAAAGTTCCGTCAGTCTATCAATATGTTTGTCTGTCTGTCTGAGAGTACGATAACTGAAAAATGTAATAAGCTAGATGACTGAAATTTATTATACTATCTTTGCTTCAAAATGTTACATATGGAAAGAATTTTACATAAAATACGGAAAAAAGGAGTTTTTGTATCTGTGTATATGTGTACATGATAGCTCAAAAATACAAAAGATAAATGGAATTTAGCATATAGAGTTAAAAAGCAGACTCTTATCAACTTTTGAATTAAACCCCTTAAATGTTGACTATTTAAATGTTTATTAATTAGGCACGTTTGAAAATACTATAATTTGAAAATGCAATATGGACAAATGAAGTTTTGTAATGCAATCTTAACACAAAAATTGTAAACCGTGGTCGAATCTTGTAACCAGTCGATCCAAGGAAAGAAGTTGGATCCAAGGAATGAAGTTTTGGAATGCAGTCTTAACACAAAAATTGCAAATCACGATCAAATATTGTAACCAGTCAATCCAAGGAAAGAGGTCCATACTCTATACGACGAAGTAAAACTCAAAACATGCCATTACTGGAAGTATAAAAGATTATCTGGGGTAGTAGCGATTGATTATTTATTGTTTAACACTATTTGAAGGTTAAAACAGATTATCTATAACAATCATAAGTTACCCATTACACATATAATTATGTATAAAATGGCATTTTCCAATTTTATTTGCGAGAAATAAAATGAAAAATTCTGGAAATAAGCCCATAATTTTAAATAACCTTGAAAAAAAATTTCTCCGTAATTTATTTAAAACAGAAAACATTTCCTAAACGAATTATTATCATAACAATCGAAATTATCGTTGTGAATGATTATGAGTTTCCCCTTTTTCATGAACAATCTTTTAAACTTTCATAATTCCCATTAGATTAAAAAAAAATAGCTTTAGCATTGCTTTTTTCTAAATTTAATTTCAACTTCTCACCATGTGTTTCATAAAACTCGTTCACACTGCCTCGCAATATTTTCAGTCACGATGTGTAATTGAATGGCTGACAAAACGCGTGGGGATAGCTGAACTTCAAGGAAAACTGGATTAAATGTTTATGATTTATTCGCTACCTGAAAACTGTAATCAACTAAACATGTCAGTTCCGTTTCTCGAAATCAGAGCTTAAAACCTTTATCAATTTACTACATTTATGAAAAATGAAAACAATTAATAAATAATATATCTTACTGCGATTGGGAAAAGAGACAAAGAAAAAAAACTTGACATGCAGATACCAGGGGAGTTGAATATGTGTCAAGTATATCAGATTTTAAAGCCTTTAAAGGGATTATTCGGTAATAGATTGGATAAAAGTTGTTTCTTACTGATTTTTCTTTGATATTTTTTTTCGAACATGATAAATTTATAGATAGAATAAATGTGACCCTTTCCATTTTAAGATATATGCCGCAGAAATAATTGATTGAAATTTGAATCGAGTTACAGGCCATGTTCAATTTTTTTAGCCTAATTAAATAATGAAAAGTAACCGATTTTGTATTTTGTTTCCGAAAAGCAGTTAACTTAAGTGGGTAATTGCTGAAGTTAATTGTGTCATCAATCTAATTTCTGAATTCAGGGTGAAATAAATAAGATTCTTAAGATACCTTACTCCTATTTTAATCTCAGTTACTTATTTCGCACCATGCGCTAATTTAAATAGAACAATTAAAATTTTTGATCTTATTTTCCTTTGTTTTTATTTTAGATTAGTGCAATTTAAATAAAAAAATATATACAAAAATACAATAGTCTTCGTCGATTTCGTTTCTGATCGGTTTCGACTATTGCTGATGTTTTCAGGAAAAAAAAGATAAGTTTCATTGATTGGCCTGGATTTTAACTGCGATGACCCCATGTATTCATTGCTAATTTTCGTTCTATAGATTTGGAAGGTATATTAATGAAGGGGTTTAATTTTGTTATAGTGGAATTCTCGTCCTTTAATGCCATATTACTTAATCAACCCACGGACCAGAAAATCATTTCACATTTCAAGAAACTACACACAAAAACCATATTTCAAATCTACTTTCAGATACTATCAGGTACCGAATTAAGAGACATCTGGGGAAAACATTTCAACATTCTGAACTGTATTAGCTTCAAAGATAAAATTTGGTAAAAACTGCCCCCATTTCCCTTCCCCTCCAAATAATAATGTTTGCACCTCTGTTTCACCATCTTTCCATCTTTCATACCCTAAGAAGTGTTTTTAGAGAGTTATAAACATATTTATTTCATATGAATTAATTTTTTGCACTCTGATTTATTTTATAACTAGCCGCCTTTGGCGACCAGCCGGTTCGCCAGTATTACCGCTCGCTAAAATTTTCAATTAATTATTTTAAGTAACTAGTCTCTTAAAGGATTCTCAAACAAAACATTTTTAATCTTCAAATTTTGATAGTCATACCAAACTTATACTGGTTAGATCGTTTCGTACAATTTACTAAATATATTTTGCTAATTTGTTGCCATTTCCGGTAAAACTTCAACTTTAATTAAAAATGTAAATGACGAAATTGCAATTAATATTAAGATATTTTTTAATAAAACCAAGCGTTTTATTTTATTTATCATCTTTATTGTTATTTATTAATTATTATTATTATTGAATATGAGTATTGCAAACAGAATCGCTCGGTATTTAAGTCTTATGTTACCTACAAAATATTTTTCATAGTTTATGTAATATCTCAAACAATAATTGAACAAAAATTACTGAGATTCAGTATAAAATTCTGTTTTTAGTTTTGCTTTCAAAAGGATTGAAATGAAATCAATAATAATATTTTGTTCCTGCTTATAAATATATTTCAAAAATTATGAAGTCTAAATTTAATGCAGTAAGGTATCATATTCTGATAAATATTCTGGACACACCAAATTTTAAATAAACGAATGAATGTTTCTATTTTCCACGATCAACTAAGACTTATTTATAAAGTTTTAGATGTTAAAAATTTAGAAAAACTCACCATTTTCATAATCTTAGGCCAATTAATCTTCAGAAACCTGCGCGCTTATTGGCGTATTTTCTTTGAAACGATCGATGAAAAATCTGAAATTATCCTTTTTTTATTGAATAGTGATATTCAAATCTTCATAAATCAGTCAGTTTAAGTGATTTGAAATTAACTCTTAAAAGTCAGTGATTTAGTTGATTGGAAATTAACTCTATGACCACCATAAAATCTGTGCTTACAAAAATACTACATAGAAAACACATCAAAAGTAAACATAACATTTCAATAGTTGCCAAAAACAAAAGAGAGAAAAATGCAATTAATAAGCAGACGATATTTAGAAAAGTACAGATATTTAGACTGGAAAATGAAATTATCTGAAATTAAAAACACGCGCAGACGATATTTACAAAAGTAAAAATATTCAAACCTGAAAAGGAAAATATATGAGTTATTCCATCAATAAATGCCATAAGTTTGTTTACATCTTCATTATTTTATGAGTCATTAAATATCAAAATGGATCGGGGACTGAATAAGCACCCTGTATAGAGAGTGTAAAAGATCATAAAATAATTTTTCTTGAATTTATTTTTTAGAAAAATATTTCATATTTGTTTCATTTCCTACAGACGCGTGCCGAAAATTATATTTTTGCAGATTTCATTTCCAAAAAGATTTAATTTATTTTCAGTTAGAGCTTTAATCAATGTGATGGCAACACTTTGAAAAAAGCTATTTTTTTCTCATGAATGCGAAACGTGCTTAATCCTCATTTTTATTTTTGACGAAAAAAATTATTGAAAAACATAGTTAAAATATTTATTTAAAAATTCATTAAAAATAGAAATTTAATTTTAAGATTAAAACAGTAGTATCATTTAAAAGATAAATTTTTTTATCTTTAACTTCATGTAAAAATCTTTTTTGTGCGGTAATATTTTCGGCAGTTATAGCAGAAACACGTCAAAATTTCGCTTTATTTTTAAATAAATAAAATTCTAGTTAAAAATTCGAAAAAATAACCCCCAGGTGCACATTTCCGGCCTCCAAGGTATACACGTGCCAAATTTGGTAGCTGTAGGTTGAATGGTCTGGTCTGTAGAGCGCCAACACACACACACACACACACACACACACACACACACACATTGAGCTTTATTATAAGTATAGATATAGATATAGATGTCGGTGATTCATTTTTTACTTTAGTCTTATCTCTGTTTTAATAAATGTTACCTTATTATTTTTAGAATGTAACACTAGATTTATATCTATAAAACTTGCTTTGGGTATTATTTTGGATTGTAAAAAGCGAATTATTTGGATTTATGTTGATTTATAAGGAAAAAATTCACTCTGTTTTCGGACGAATTATCAACAAAAAATAAGATATTGTTACAATTGATTAATTTATTTGCTGAACTAGACCAAGACATTTATACTTGTTTAGTAAATTATTTCTAAAATATTGTTAATATTTTAAATTTCTAATAACAATGAGGTATCCTCAACTTACACTAATTATAAATGATGATTCATGCGGGAAAAAGTTTTATTAGGTTCATATTATCGAAAATCCGAATAATCATTCTTTCATGTATAATAACATTTAAAAAAATTGTTTATCTTTAAAGAAAAATATCGGTGAATAAATTGAATCTCTATAATTTATAAATTAATTAAGAAAAAATATGAGTATCATTGTAAAACATTATTTCAATCAGCTATTTTACATAATGCCATGTTTCTCTGTAAAAGAATACTGAAAACAAATCGCTTGACGCGCACACAGTATTCCTCAGTCCACAAAAGACAGGCACAATTAAGAAGATTAATTAATGAAGTAGTCACAATCACTACATAGTAGATGACACTGTTTAATGCTTGACAAATGTCGCAGCATCTTTCCCGACAAATATTACAGCCATTTAAGCTGGCACAAAAGCAAGTAGCTTAAATTTTAAAACTAACTGCAGTAGTACATTAAACACTACATTTCCTACTCAACAAAGTGATAGATAGCCAACATTCAGAAGCCGAAAAGAGACAACCACAATAAGAAGATTAATTAATGGACTAGTTGCGGGGAATTTACGCGCTTCGCTGCCCCCTCTCTGGGCCTAAAAGCGAAAGTCGGGTAAAATTCGGGCAAACGGCGCGTTAAAACAATTGCCGCTGCTGAAGAGCGACATAGTAAAAGGGGGGCATGAAATGGCAGATGAACCAGAGGGACACCTCCTTTTGCGCTCAAAAGTAAAACAGCCGCAGCGTCCCGTTGTGTGCGCAAAATGCGTCGTTTCTCACGCTATCATCCGAGGCAGAAGCCATCCGAGCGTGGAGAATTCCCTCGGGCAATCATTAATTCCAAGAGCACAAAACTTGGGTCGTGAGGGGACAAAAATCTTGACAATTAGCTCTATCTGGGGTTGATCAGCAAGCAAGTGGTGGATGCTGGTAGAAATACGAAGGTCCTTTTTAAAAGGGTCTTCATGTCTAGCCCATTCGAGATCTTGTCCATTGTCCGCAAATGAGCCGGCCAATGAAATTGGTCGAAGATAGCGGGCTCAGATAGACCGACCGGCTTTTGAAAAGAATGGGATGAAGTTAAGTAAAGTGCAATGGTAGAATCAGAAGGTTCGGATAATACAAGGAATCAGTGAGGCGTTGAGTTTCTCTAATGTGCTAAAGTCAAACGCTCTGTAGTAAATCGACTGGCCTCTTGCACAATTCCACCTCTTCTCCTAGCGCAAAATGTCCGGCGATGATGACGACTTTTACACAATGTGTACTCACAGAAGGGTCATTGTTGGTGAATGCGCTTTGAATGGAAATGAACAGAATGGAATGGTCTGTAGGGTGAAAGGATGTCGCATTAGTGTGGTGTCAAAGAGGATCATCCACTTTCTTTGTAGCTACGAATTCGACTTCCTTTTCTAAATGGGATCGTATCGGAATCTTGTTCTCAAAATGTGACTTTCACTTCAATGAATATTTATTGACATTTCTTATTGTTTCAAAAAGTGCAAGCTTCAGGATACTCTAATTTCCATTTCTTTAAAGATTGACTTCCGTTATTTAATGGAAACCATTTTCAACTTTACTTTCATTCAATGACTATTTATTGAAACACTTTAATGTCTTAAAAAGGCAAACGTTTTCATATCTTAAAATTAGAAATCTTCTTGATAGTAAAACTTTCGCCTTTTACATTTCATAATCAATTTGCATTGTGTACATAAAATAAATTTTATATTTGAACTTTTGTATTGGAAATAAGATATCAAAATAATTACTAAACAGATCTGAATGCCTTTTTATTTTTCTGAAAAATGACTGGTTAAAATTGGGTCAAGAACACAAAAAATTGATTCAAAATTCATAGCGTTGCAACCGATGAAAATCTCATGTTTTTTTCGCATGGAAAAGTTAATGGCTAATTAGTTGTCGTATAAATTCATTAAAACACTGTTTAGACTTAGTATTCATGAACAAAATTTTAATTATGCATTGTAGGCAAAAAACTGAGAATCTATTTAATATTAGCATTTTACGGAATTTCAATGCATTCATAAACAAAAACTTATTAAGTAACTGAATTTTAATGGAAAAATTCATAAAATAGAGAAAATAAAATTTTTATATCTTGTTTCATTTTATTTCTAATAAGTAAAATTTATTAAATAAATTTAGAATTCTTTTAAAACCAATAAAATCAGTGCCAAAATATCATAAAAAATAAAGCAGAAATATCAAAAAATAAATGTCAAATCGTATAAAGTATAATCGTTGCCTATCAAAGGAGTATATAAATTATCGTTTGCATCTATTTAATTATTTATTAAATTCAGAAGTGATAAAAAGAACTGAAGAAAAAACTAGTACGAAAATAAAACTGGCATTATAGAAAAAACAACATTTTGAATTTTAAGATGGTATTAAAATATCTACTGTGGTATTATTCACTCCGAAATTAATGCGGAAAAAACGGCCAGATGTTGGTTAACTTGTAATTAATTGAATATATAATTAAATTTTTCACTTTGAAATGTTAATATTACTCTTTTTACCTTCCTAAACAAATAAGAGCCTGAATAAATTTTCCCGGTCCAATTGTTTAAGAGGAGATGAGGAAACCTCGAAGGCTTTTACTTATTTAAGGTAATTTTTCTTCATAAAACCATCTTCAAAGATAATTAGCTCAACTATGTAATAACATATGCACTTATATTTTTTGCACACTTCGCAACTTAAGACTTATCAAATTGTTATCAATCAATAAATCTCTTCGTAGGTCAGATTTCACTATTAGCCCACTTCCTGTATAAGAACTCTTAATGATTCTAGGTTGATATGTCTTAATATATATGATTTATGTGGAGTTATTTTGGCCACTAGTATTAGAAGAGATTTATTGATAATTGTTATGAGATGATATAGGAAATGAAACTTAATCTTTATAAGAAATATTAGATCCAGAGACTTGTATATATGGATTCTCCTACAGAGAACATTATGAGCTCATAAAAGGTATCTTAATATATCAAACAATCAAAGCATTTATATCATATAGGTTATGATTACCTTCAGATACATTTAAAAAGAAATAATGCCGAAATGAAAGGATAATTGATGCCCTCAAAATACAAATTTCATAGTATCAAATTTCGAGCTACATTTTTGAGACTAGCAAATGGAGAACAATTTGTATTTTAAATATGTGTGTAACTGCCACAAAAAAATCACCCTGTAATAAAACCATGGGAAATAAGACGTAAAATTCAAAAGTTTTCTTAATAAAGAATTTAAATTGTAATACTTTCCAAATTGTGAGTTAATTTTTAAGCAACTGGAAGTGAAGAATAAAAGAGGCAACACGCTTATTTTAAACTTAAGTTTAGTTTAAGCACATTCCGATTGAAAATTAAGAAGAACATTCTATTACAAAATATTAAAAAATATATAATCAAAAAAAGAATATTATAGAATTACTTTATTTTAAATAAATAAAATATAGTATATTTTTCTCTTTTTTCTTCTGAGTGGCGTCGCTTCTAGTTATAGAAAACATACAATCATAACTGTATACAATGAAAACAATAAAATGAATAAAAAATTTAATAATTAAATACGAAGAAATCTTTTATTAGCATCTAAAATATAGAAAATAATTTTAGTAAATATAATTTTTTTATTAATATTGATGGAAAATTACTATACAGAATTCTAACACATTTGTACGACATAAAAAGAGTGAGAAATCGATTACAATAATACTTTTTAACAAACATTTGTTAAATAAAATATATATATATATTTAAAGCTTTTCTCAATAAAAAGCATCAGCAAAATATTCTAAAATTCTTAAATACAAATAATTTTTTTTCTACTCATAGCTTGTAACAAATTAAAACATTTCTGTCCAATTAATACTTTTTTCTTAAATTAACACATTTTTTTATCCCTAGAAGCCAATAAATAAAACAAACACAGGTAAAACCACGCTGCTGCATAAAAACATTCATAACAAAATAAATTGATGTTCTGAAATCTCAAAAATAAAACTATAAAAATACTTTTTTTACAAAATATTCATTAGCTTATTCGACTTCAAATCTTAAAAGGAAAAAAAAAAATTCTTATAAAATGTGTATTTTTTTGTACTGATTAGAAAATGTGTTAATTAAAGTTTTCAATTCCCCGATTCAGCGTAAAAATCTTTTTTTTTTCTTTTCCAGAAGATAGAAAATTTATCATTCATCTTCCTGAGTTCATTTATTTTAACTGCGAAGAAAACTACGAAATTTGATTATTTTTTCCGAACATAAATAACCAAACCACGTTTTGGTGATTATCAAAGTTCCAAGCCATGTATCAGCAAATTAAACGCTAAAATTAGCATTTAAATAATAACTGCTCTTCTCACACGTCGCTTATTTAACTGTGTTTTGTTCTCTAATCGAAAATTTTGATTTATTTATCTTTAAAAATTTATGATATTCGAACGAAAAAAGAAGAAACTGATTGGCATGCAAATAACTGGTTTGACTAGAATCTCAAACACTGGACTATTGAATCGCAGGTAAATCAGATTCAGATTCATTTACTAGAAGCAGATTTTTCAAAGATTTGTTAGGGCTATTTCGCTCAGGGGGTAAAGTTTCGAAATATATATAGGGAATCTTCGGATCCCTTTGCTACAAATTCGGATTTGATATGCATTAAATCATTGCATCAAAGATCAAAGAAGAATAAATCAATGCTTGAACTGATTTTCAAACCTGAGCAATTGACAACTCAATCTATTGACAAATCAAGTTTACATTCTTGAAAGATTTACCAAGGATCAAGATTTATTTTAGACATACTTCTCAAATATTTATCTAGGGGCGAGGTAGTTGGGGTTGGAGCAGCATTTCGCCATTCAATTGTGGAGTTCCATGGTGGAATCCGATTCTACTTGTATATAGATCTAATGTGCATTAAATATGACGTTAAAGATCATAAGAGAGAAAAGGTCAAGATTCAAAATGATTTTCAAACTTTGAACTATTGAACAGCACATGCATTAGTTTCGTATTCTTCCAAGAGTTTCTTAAACTTGATTCTGCAAATGTTTGCGTGATTCCAAATTGGCTAGGTGGTAAAGTCTCACTATGTGGACCATAGGATTAAATGTTCGAACCCAATACTAACAAATATATTTAGTATCTACTGTGAATTAATCTAAGGTTCTAAAATCAAAAGAAGAAAAAGAGGTAATATTCCTTGTTAAAGAAAAAGATAGGTTTCAAATATTTGTTAGTCTCCATTAAATTTTAATTAATCTTTAATCTGATTATCGGCGGTATAAATGAAGATTGTTTAAAGAGTATGTGAGGATCATTAGTGAGAAAACCGCCGTTGTAAAGATCTGTATTTAATTTCCATAGGGTTCGAAACCTTACACTAATGGAATTTATAAACAAAAAGTTGGAGCAGTAGTAAAAAAAAATCAAAAAAAAAAACTGAAACTAAGAAAAACAATAAATCTTTTTTTTTAAATAAAGCATAGTTTTCATATCAATTCATTTAATGAGAATCATTTGATTAGCGCGAATTGCCAAAACCCTTGATGTGCCATCCTTCCGATTTGGCGAAGAGCCTATTTATCGCGAACACAAATGGATACAAAACACGCTATGCATTCTTTATTCTGCATGCTAAAGCAAGCCCTCTTTTCCCCAAGAAACTTTTACAGATAGTTTCATCATTCAAAGTCAAGGAATCCGTGGCAGAGATTTGTAGGCATATTAGCCCGGATCCAAGCCGGAGAGGAATACATTAAGACCAGCGCTTAATGTATTCTACTAACATGAATCTGGAAATACTTCCAGAACGATTACTACGCTTATAAGTTTTGTGCGCCGTGATCACGTTAAAAAGTAAAAAGAAAACATAGAAGTAAGAGAAAAAAATCTGAGAATTTTATCGGACTTGGATAAATCGCACAATAAAACGTTTTTGCGTCTTTGTTTGCCGGTGATTGATGATTCCTTGGGGAGCAAAGGCGGCAGTGTTTCGATTATATTTATTTATCGAATTTTATACCTTACTTTTTTTGGGAAGAGGGGGACTACTATCTCAAGAGTGGTTTTGCAGTTCATTTCGAATTCAGATGGCATATCGTCCACTGGGTATTATATTATATTCTACACCTGAATAGGCGAAGCTTGCAAACTGATCCTCGGTCCCGTTTTGGAGGTTTCTTCTATTTTTTTATGGTAATGTTACCAGATATCCAGTTTACTGTGGGGAACTATAAGGATAGATCTCAAGAAGGTTTTATTGGTGAAAGAAATACAAAAAAATGTTTTACCTTAAAGGCAATGCGCTTAAATGCGGGTGGTGTTTGTTGTTTTGATGTCAGCGAACTTTTTTATTTGGCCATAAAAACGGAGCAAGCGATTAAATAGAGTTGACATTTCTTGAGGATTAAGATCGATATTTTTCTATTGCTGCTTTAAAAACGAAAGACATTGCACTTGAAGCAATGATCAGACCTTCTTGAACTTTTTCATCCACAAGAGGATCTTCCGGTTGCATGGGGTGGGAGAGACAGATACCCCCAATAGCGACCAAAAAACTTTGAGATTTAATGTATCAGGAAAGTTTAATGTATCAAAAGAAAAAATTTCAGTTTAGAAAATTCACAATTAAATTTTATGCCTTAATAGTTGTTATATTTAGTGACTCATTTATGATTAAGAAAAGACGGATTAAACCAAGATGATCAACCGAAAGACAAAGAAAAAAAATAGCAAGGGACACTTAATTTTTTGACAGCATTTGCTCGTATTCAGTCATGTCACCGGAGATAATACTTGCATGCAGTAGTAATAATGCAGATAATAATGCAGGAAAAAAAACGGTGAGTCCTCGCTTGATGTCAGAGCTTCTTAATAGATGACAACACATTGAATGTTTCAAGACTCGGTGCTTACACTATGTATTGTATCCTTTTACAAACTTCAGAATCATCTGTTGGTTTAAACTGTAAATTAGGCTTCCAATTTATTCCCATTCAAATAAGGTAGTAAAAACAAGTCCAAGTATTATTTTTCCTTTAAATCTATTTAAATATGATTAAGGGATGTGTTCCAATATGATTTCTCCTCTTAAATGCAAATAAATAACAATATTAGTACTAATTAAATCATATATAAACAATATTGTTCAAAAATATTATACAATCAAAATCTGTGCAAATATAATTTTCTTTTTAAATCCATTAAAAAAGAGAACAAATGCAATCCAAATGTTATTTACTCTTTTCAGTCTATTTAAATCTACCCGATTCCTGTCTTTTCTACACTTTCGAATTCTATCTCCAATTTTCAGTAATTATTCTAGTAAGGTCATAAAAATATTCTCTTCTAGAATAGGATATTACCTAATGTGTGCATTCTCCTGCATTGTTGAGTGAGGCCAATCTACTTGAGCAGCCCTTTCCTTTCTCTTATTTACACTAGGGGATTGAGGGTAAATCCATTGGGAACTCGGATTCCATGTTGCCGTTTACTAAAACGAAAAAGACATTCCGTTTCTAACGAAACATTCATAAGCCTACCCTTGTCACTATGTAAGAAAAGAAGCGTATAACATCTGATGGGAATGAAGAAAAAGATCCAACAAAAGTTGAGGGACTAAAAAAAAAATAGTAAAAATAAAACTTCCTTTTTCTATCGAAAACCCTCGAGATTGCTTAAATTTATCATTGACTTTGGCTCTTTCTTCGTTCCTTATTATTGTTTTTTTTTGTTTTGTTTTTTTGCCAGCCCTTCTCAGTCTTAATCATCTTTTATTCTAAATAAGATCGCAGAACTATCGCACTTTTGTGAACGTCTTATAAAAAAATAAACTTTATATAAATATAAATGCATTATTCACCCCGAAAAGAGGCTTTTTCTTAAATTTTGGTTCGCTTTAATGTTGAAGAGGCGCATAGATTTCGACCTTAACGACTCCGCACGAAAAGAAGTGTTTTCCTAATGAATTATGCATAGTGTTATGTAATTACCCCGCTTGGTTTGCACATATATGAGAGATAAAAGGGAAATCTTATCCGTGTCTGGTCGAAGTTTATGCACAGATTTTTTTGAGGCTAATAAAGTACTCTATTTTTTTACCACTAGAAATTAGACTGATCACAAATTTGTGTTATCAGCATATTTAGGAATAATATTAGATAAATATTCATAAAATATTCTGTGTACATTCAAACGCTGTATATTTGCAAAGGTACTTTTCTAAGAATGTCTATCTCCAATAGCAAAGAATGTTGGAAATATTGTGCAATATTCTGCGCCCTAAGAGAGTGTTGTACAATATTCTGCGCCATCTGAGAGAATGTTGTACAATATTCCGTGCAATCTGAGAGAGAATGTTGTACACTATTCTGTGCCATCTGATATATTACAGATAACATTCGCAATATTGTACAATGATGTGCGATATTATAACAGACCACAAGATTGAACATTGTTTTTAAATTTAGGAATATTGTTTAATATCATACAATATTGTGCAATATATTTGAACTTCTGAGAGCACATTATATTTAGCATTGGAATGGATTCAACAATATGATAAAATAATGCGAATATTGTTTAATTCATACAACAATAAGCAGTAAATGTATGTTGCTGTGGATATCCCACATTTTAGTTGACATCGAAATATGAACATTAGTGTTGTGACAATTCATTGAAAACAAGGAATAAATTTCCATCCTATTCCGAAATGAATCCATTTTAAAGTACTTGTATTTTATTAACAAACAGACTCAACAAAAGATATATTTATAAAATATTTTATATAGTTTATTTTTGTGAATATACAATATTATAGTAAAAATATATTTTAATATTACTGTTTTCATCAGCTATAATTAATATTACTTCTTGTGTGTCTTCATGCATATATTCTGAAAGACTATATTCTTTGAATGTTTCTTCTATTTAAAAAGCGTTTAATAAATGGAATAAACTGTATTTTTATTCAGTATGAAGTAGACCATCTGAAAGGGAATTTGAGAAAAACTGATTTCGAAACCCCAATCATTTATAATAATGAATTAAAAATTAAAAATTTAAAAGAAGAAAATAATTAAAATATAAAGAATTCTACTTTCAATTACAATAATAAATGTATTATTTCAAAAACTGCTTTAATAAAATATAAAGCAACATTTATAAAAAAAATGCACCTCATGTAATTCATATAGATTCGAAGTTAAATCTATTTTAGATTCAGCTATTTAAAATATTATGATGCAATAAAAATATAATTCAATTTGAAAATTCAATTAAATCAAAAAGAGCCGCTAGGCACGTGGAAATAAAAATTGAAGAAAAAAGAAGCAGAAATCAATTTTGAGAATTCTAGAGCGAATAATGTGAAAAGATGTTATATTTGGAGATTTTGAGAATAAATGTATTTTGGGTAAAAAATAAATAAATAAGCATTATCGTTTTAATCTGATGCTTCGCAATAAAATACAATCGTAATTAAAAATTGTAATTTCAAAACCGTTCCTAGGGATATAAATAATAGATATAACAAATAAAATAATTTCCTTATCAGAAACCCTATTTAAGCTTATTATAATTAAATGAAAAAAAGTAAAATTATTCGTATTATATATATATATATATATATCCATCCTTGTTTGTCTTTTATACAAATCTACAGTGTTTGCCTATTTTGACGAATCTGGCACACCTGCTCTTCAAGACAAAAGAAAGGCCATTATCAACTTTTTAAAATTCAGAAGTTAATTGAGAACATTTTTGATATTTTTCATTTATATTTTCCGAGAATATTATCTCATGGAAATAATTTTTATATTATTTTAAAACTCAAAAAAATTGCTTTCATTATAAGCCCTTTTTCTCTAATTTTAGTAATTTTTAATTTAATTTGATACACATTCTAAAACAATAGCTATAATAACTATAATGAAATTCACAATAATTTCACGGTTTCAATAAGATAGTAGTGCGTTTTTGCAATGTTAAAATTAAGCAGAAAAAATTTGATTTATTTTTACTTACTTTTGGACTAATTTTGGACTTTCTTTCTTTTTATTTTTTTTTACTTATTCCTAAGTAGGTTTTTTATTCCCTCCTTTTTTCGTAGTATTTACACTTTTAATTTAAATATGCAATACTTTGTAGTATACTGATTCCATTCAAACATGTTTTTCATTTTTATTGAATAAGAAGATAAAATTTTAAATAAAACATTCGGTATTAGAAATTTGAAGGCAAGAAAGCCAATATTCTGAACTAAAATCTGATCACCAAAAATATTCAGTGTCGTATAAATAATAATTTCTATAAAATAACTAAAATAGTTCCTATCTACATATAGGATCCATCTATCTATTTCTGTCTACATATATATATATATATATATATCTTCTACATGCATATATAAACACTGAGGTATGTGGTAATAAAAAAGAGCTATATTTTTCTTTCGCCAATCGATGGCCACAATTGATTTTCAGTCAAAATGTAATCGATAACCTCCTCTAATTAAATATAACTTCACATTCATAATTTGTTTTTTATAATCATCCAAGTGTAAAATTCGTACTACTGTTTTAAAAAGTATCAAAATTAACGAGATAAAGAAAAAGGAATTATACAATTTTGAATCTTCTTATGGATAGAAACAAAGATTTAATACTCTCCAAAAATATTCTTGAATGAAAATATTTTTTCTTCAATTTGAATATTCCAAAAGAAAAAAAATGCAACTTTATGAAGAAAAAAAATCTAGCTGGCATGTCAAGATACCAAAAACAAAAGAACTATGCCTACGACAGCTACGAAAATTGCTAGCACGAAAATGCCTTCTAAATTTGCTCTAGGTTCCAACAAACGCTCTTTCAGTTTTTATTTTCAATTCCAACCCGTAAGACTTTTTTTTCAAGCAACGTGTTTCTTTAAGTTGGTAGAAGCGGCGACTTAATCTGTTCATTCAAACGTTACCCGAGTTGTATAGTTAAGGAAAATATATTTTCTCTGTCTTGTTCTATACTGTTTACCCTTCACCTAAGTCTTTCAATTCTGGAGATCGGACCTGTCTTCACAAATTGATTTCAGAGCCGAGAAAAGAAGGCCTTCCAACGTTCCTGCGGAAAAGTAAACTGAGGTAACGGGATTTTGATGCAGGAATTTGGATAAGAGGCACAAAGATCTATTCAATATTGTTGTATTATTTTATTTTGTATATGTGAAAGAACATTTCCTTCACTTTTTTTATTTTGTGTTCAATTATATGTCTAAGAAAAATAAGATTAAAAGTCAATTTTGAATTTGGTTTTGCTGCACGGATTGCGATCTGTCACCTGAAAATAACTTCAAGTAAATGAAAGGTCTGTTCATATTTAGATGAAAATAATAAATGTTATCTTTCTTCAGGAATTTTCATTAAAAAATTAATCATGTTACTCATTTTCAAAAAAGAGGTTATTTTAACTCCATAATGACTATAAGTAAAAGTTCCTGCCGTAGTATATATTCAGTGTTGTAGTGTATATAAAAAGATATTACTTTTCTCTTGTTTTTTTAATCTTATTTTCAATCATATTTTGGAAAGAAACTATATTAAGAAATAATTTGGCTTATTTGTTTATCCTTATATCCGAAGATTAGAATATTTCAACTGAAAATAATATCAAGTAAAAGTAGGATGCATCTATTACGTATTTACGAAAATAATGCATCACACATTTTATCAGGAATTCACAAAAAAATTTTAATGATGAAAATAATACATCGCGTATTTAATTATCAATTTACATTAAAATAATTATGATATAACTCCGTTTCAGAAATAAATATAATTTAACGCTAAATTATTTAATGGTGGCATATGGATTCTATAAAGAACGAATTAATTTAATTCTTTTAGAGGAGGTAATAGTGATCTATTAATGAAAATATCTGACGAATGCAATAGATCATCACGATTCTAATTTCTTTCTGCAATTAAAAAGAGAATTTTATAATTAAATTAATTTTAGGACATTTTTTTAAAAAAAACATTTTTAACTGCAGAAAAGAACTTGACACATCAAATCATAAATAAAAGGGGAGAAAAAAACTTAACTTTAATCGTGTTTAAAAGAAAAATAAATTTTTTAAAGTAAACAAATAATTTTATTTTTATTCTTTTGCAATTATTTTCGGAGAAGGAAAAATTTCCTAGCTTGTTTTTATAACTCTAACCACGGGTAAACTATTTCAGCGTTATGCAAAGAAAATAATATATAAAAATAGATATTGAGAGGTCAATAAGAGTTGAGTGAATGAGTTTTTGTTTCTCCTTCTACATCGAGTGATTATGGTTTCAAAGAAGTATATTGATTCCACGTCGGGGTTTTATTTCACCTTCCTAGAAGTCCTGCGGCTGCCAAAACGTAGAAAGAAGAAGAAGAAGAAGAAGAAAAGAATAAAAAAAAGGAAATATATAAAAACCTTGGGGATTTTTCTTTAATTCATTGATTTATTTAATATAATATATCAAGTTGATTAAATCGAGAAAACATAAAAAATATATTTGAACAGAATTGCACAATTTAATTGTGATAATTATTCTTTAATTTTTTTAAAATAATAATTATGAATTACATTTATATGAGATAAAAATTAATTTGCAGCTTTTTTAATAATAGGGAATTAACCAAATCAAAGGTTTCAAATTTATGCTTAATATTAGTGGCATATTAACTTTATATTATAAACAATATTATATTAAAATAATTTGCTTGGCTTTTAGCTAAATGGTTGCAAAAGCTTTATTTTCAAAAATGAAATTTCTTGAAACTGAAAAAAGAAATGTAATAAAAAGAAAATGAATAAATTAGTTCTATGAATAATAATTGCAAATTTCAAAATAATAATAGTAGGTTTTAGTGTATTAAAAACTTTATTTTTACAGCATCTGCAAGGTAACATTCATATACTAAACATGAACGTAGTATAAAATTTTCCAACAATCTAATGCAATAAAATTGCCCAGGAGAAAAGAAAACACTAGTACTGAAAGTAAAAGCAAAATTCTTATTGATAAGATATTTAACTTTTTTTTTCTTTTACTTTAGAAGTTATGTCATTATTTTTGTGGTAGATTAAATAACCATAAATATAATATGAATGTAATATATATACATTCGAAAAAAATTATGGCGTAATGTGTGTGTGTGCGTGCGTGCGTGCGTGCATGTGTGTTTGATTTCTGATTTCCATATTTATCAACGATGATCAGAAATCATTTCGCATACGAAAATATTTTTTTATCTCCAATAATTTGGAAAAGATAAACACAATAAAAAAATTACAAAACACGATGGTCGGTTTTTAAAGTTATTTTTAACATCGAAAACAAAAAGTATGTCAGAAATTCTTAAAAACAGTGCGATAATTTCATTCTATAACTAAAATTTTTACACTTTCATCAACTTCTCCCACGCTATGCACGGCCACCTCATAACGTGAAGTTATAATTTTTTCCATTTTTCTCAGAATAAAACTTTCTTCCAACTAATATTACGTAACTTAATTTTCAAGCATGGAAGAACTTTAAACAAACTTCTCAAAAAAATTGTCGTACTTTTAAACGAAAAATAGACTTTAAAAAAAAAGATTTTCCAAGTTCGCATAAATTGAAGGAAAAGGAGAAAAAAATTCCATCCATTTCCAGAAAGGTGAAGATATAAAAATGAGAATGTCTTCCACCACCGCAGCGAAATGAGCTTCCGTCGAGTGTTATTTCGAAATAAAAACTTATTATGAGACGAATATTTTAGATACAAGGACACGCAGCGACTCAAAGAAGAATAAATTGAATTTTGTGAAGCAAATTTTGGCGTCGACGAAACTAAATCTAATATTCTTGAGGCACCCCCTAAATAAATTACGTTCACTCTAGAGAAGAGGTTGGTTACATGCCAAACAAATCTCCAGTACTTGACAAACAGTTTCCTCTTCCATGACCTATTCCTTTTAGGGAAAACAAAAGTCCCTTAAATATGTCTGAAATTAGTGACACTTGTGAGCAGATTGATTGTAAAATGCAGATTATTTTAATGCTTAAAGTAGTTATGCAATCGTTTCGTTATGACTTTAAGGATATCATTCTCTCTTTTAATAATCTGAACGAATAAATCATAGCATATCTCAGTAAATGAACAAAGTGGTAAGTTCAGTTCTCTAAGGTTATTTAAAAAAATGTAAAACAATCAGCGTCTTAACAACAAATGTTACCATTTTTTTATTACACATGTTTTTCAAGGAAATCATCAAAGAAGACAAAATAACTTCAACTTACATAGATATCTTAGTAAAAAAAAATTAAATACAATCGAGTTTGTCAGATGAAAGTTTTGTACACTAAGAGATTCCGAAAAAATGCTGAAGAATGTTTTGTGCTTGCAATTACATATATTTAAATATGCAAATGAAAACTAATTACTAAACACATAAATGTGTCCATTTTTAATTAAATGCAAATCTGATCATGTATACATATGCTATTATGTTCAGACTCTACCTCAGTATTTATTTATGTTCAGACTTTAAAAAAAACTTACTTTTTTTCATTGCTATTTTCACAACAATTTCTATTTAAATGTTTCATATCAGTTTTAAACTCACGTGAACTAAAAAACAGTTA
>JAPMOR010060222.1:0-13442 GCA_026543865.1 Argiope aurantia
ACGCGGAAACTACCTCCTGCATAGCACGAGAATCAATTATAATGTACTGCTTTGAGATGGAAATCAAAATCGTGAACAATAACTTTTATTCATCAAAAAGCATGAGTATTTATATAAAGATTAGTTTTAAAAGTATTCGCTTTAATTTTTTAAAAGTAGAAGTTTAAATATAGAATGTTTTGGCTGTTAAATATTTAAAAAATTAGCTTACATATTCCTGACACTAATTTCATTTCAAAATAAAATTTTAAGCAATAGTTACTAGATAAACAATGCATATTTTTAAGGAATGAATTTAATTTCTAATTATTGGAATGAAATAAAATAAATAAATCTAGGAAATAAAGAATTTATTTTGAATCTAACAACCTCCAACATTACACCCAGGCAGTTTTTACCACCAACTTAATTGCGTTATAAAATATTTTACGGCTGTGTAGATGCTGTAATTGTTTTCTTTGCAGATGCTTCGTCTTGTTTTAGAAAAATTAAGGAACAACACAAATAAGTAATAATACGAGATGTGAAAGCTTTCATTTTTACATTTGCACATACGAACTATAAAGAAAGTATCATAATCGCCAAAAAATTCGAACTCGATAGTTTGATGAATCTCCATGTTTTAGATCTCGTTGAGTTCGAAAAACCCATTTCTAGCATTATATCTGTTTGTCTATCTATCGAAATTATTCCATTAAATATATATAGCAGTGACAATTCATCATCTGTCAAGCGATAACAAAACCTCTTTCGGATACCTTACTTTGCTAAATTTTGATATATTCAGAACATATTCGGGGTGGTATTACAATTTCGAATTTTGGATGCATACCAGGTTTCATCCAGTATTCAATTCTCCATTGTTACACAGATCATCAGTGAAAGCATATTTGCCCAGCATTAGATTAATCTACCACAAATCGAAATAAACAATAGCTCTTCAGTAGAAGTGAATCTCGAACTCGCAACTCTTCTGTTTCAATGAGCAAAATCAGTCTAACGCCATCATCTTGTACCGATTTCAAAAGTACATAATATAACACTACCATGTGCCCCTGTGTCTATAACGATAAGTTATCTAACCAGTTGGATGAGCACAAGATGGAAGGAAGAAAAAAATGGGGAAAAAAGAGGAAATAAATAATAGAAAATATAGAATAATAGTAGTAATTTGAAAAGTACAGCAGAACAAATTGATTGCATTTAATGAAAGCACAATTTCAAAAGCAGGTACTATCATGTTAATATTCATAACTCGGGATAACATTTTCTGTAAAAATATTAGATGAAATGATAGAAAGATGCCGTCGATTAAGAAGACATACTTTTTATCAGATTTATTCAGTCAGCAAATCCAGTTTGTAAAATAATGCTAGTCAAACTTTTATATGTATGATAGAAACTAATTATAATTGAACTTTCCAGGCAATCTCAAAGAAAAAAAAAGTTTTAGATAAGCATATTCGAACAAAGTTTATAGAACAATTCTAATCGTTTTTCTTCAGCAAAGCATACCAGCAACATAGTCATAGATATTTCTTGTTAAGCGTAACGAGACATATGGTAATTCGCCAGAATAGAACTTTTGCAGATGTTTTGGAAGCAAGGGCTTTTTCTCTTAAATTCTTTGTTTTAAATGCAAAATTCGGCCCAGCATAATAAAAAGAAGTATTTTTTCAGTAAATCTTCTCAAATCCTTTTACACTTTTTTTTTGGTTCAAAAGGCTTTCAAGGAACAGCAGGTAATTCTAATCAACTAATATTCTGTGCCTAAACAAAAAAAAGCAAAATGATGAATGATTCTCATTCTTTATAAAGCAAGCTTTCTTTCTCTATGAATATAGTGATCAAATGATAAAATGTCTGTTTAGATAACGTAGAGATGATGGTTCGAGAACAGATTCCATCAGAAACTTGTTAAGAACATCAACCTTGTATTTTTAATATCCTGGTATATAAAATATTCTTCCTCTAACTTGGTTCTGAAGATTGAAGAGAGCTTAATCCGTTTTCCCGTTATATAATCTATTAACATTACTACTTAATTCCAACATAGATAGCATTGTAAAGTCGTAGGAATGTAAATTTAATAAATCAAATTAGGAAGCAACTGATGCTTTACAGTTTTATATCTTTAGTAAGATTTTAAATTCATCAAACATTTTTTAATAAATCTCATAAGGTAGACAATTTTGGCCAGCAATATAAATATAGGTATATATACTAGGTAAGTTGGGCCAAATTTGTCAAATGAAATGAGGTGATAGAAGGGCCCGATAGGTGCAGAAAACACAATGACAGGCATCTAGCCTCTTAAGAGTTATAATGAATAGCAGAAAAATACACATCTAATAATTCTAAATTAATGCAAATTAAAGAAGTATACAAAAAACACATATATTTGGAAAACGCATAAAGAATTCTATAAATATATCCTATCTTCACCAGTAAATGTATTTTAAATGGCTAACTGTGAAATTCGGTTATTGCCAATAAATTTAAATTGCAGTATCTCATACACCCTTCTGGCTGCAATATGTCACATTTGCCGAAAATATGTGCGCTCCACTAGCTTTTGAAGAGTTAACAATAAATCATATCAATTATCTTGTTCACGATATTCACGATATCTTGTTCACGATACGATATTTCTTATACGCAGAAGTCTAGGTATTTCACGAATAAGGTTTATCTTGGGTTGATTTTGCTCATTGTCTTTCTATCGACTATAATCTGTGAGAAGTTAGAGATATGACAGACTTGTGAATTTTTGCCACTTTTTCTCATTTGGGATATTAAGTCAAAATTTCACTATTATATATATATATATATATATATATATATTGTCACGTAGAACTATAGTATAGAACTTAATGACACACACAAGAGGTAGAGCTAAAGCAATTTATTAACTGAACTCAGAACTGAGAATACAGTAACTGACAAATCTTCTGCTTTTATTCAAGCAGAGAAAGTTCCAGAATACTCTTCTGGAGACAATAAGAAATATCCAGAACACTTGTCTAGCAAACTAAAGAAATGTCCAGTATCTTCTGGAACATGAAATAAAGGAAAACATAAAATCAAGGAATTAAGTATTTACATATACTATTAATCGTATTGTCTCTAGTGGTATTCAAACCCAGGTCTCTTGATCACGAGACCAGTGCCAAGACCATTCGGCCATGGAGTTTCGATTGTCTTTCTTCAGTGCTTAAATATTATATATATATACGACCCACCCGAAGGCACCTGAATCACCTGACTGTAGCAACGGCAACACTTCTTGAAACCATGGTTGAGTCCACCGGTCACGGTACAATCCTTCCCTTGGAAAGTACATCCCGTCATCGATGTTAGGAGCCAGATTTCCACATATTTTGTACCCACCAGAGAGGTGAGAACCAACCATCATACCGGAAGCTTCTCATCCTCAATTACGAGGTGAACTCCGAACGGATATAAGGAGTTAGTAAGTAAGATATGAAAAAGCATCACACGTTCAGTAACTAACATGTTTTCACGACTTATCAAACAAATGTGAACAAAAATCAAGTTTTGCAAAGTAGAGCAATTTTATAAAAGCAAAGGAAATGAAATAATCTTAATAAAATCGGTTTTATAAAATGCATTTTCATCGATATATTAAAAAGTTGATAATTTTAAGTGAATATTTTTTACCATTTTAGATTTTAGATTATAATTTATTATAAATATTGTTATAATTTGAAATCAGTTGTGTTCCATCTTCACTGTTAGGTTATGGTACTGATATGCAATCAAAATTAATTGCAAAAATTAATTGATAAATGGTGAAAATATTTAATAATGTATTATTATTAAAAATGTAGAAATTAACAAAAATTCAAAACTCTGGAGCATTAGAAATTAAGTGAAAAAGCAATAAAAATGTTCCACTTTTACAGTAA
The DNA here is from genome assembly GCA_026543865.1 of Argiope aurantia. Taxonomy (NCBI): domain Eukaryota; kingdom Metazoa; phylum Arthropoda; class Arachnida; order Araneae; family Araneidae; genus Argiope; species Argiope aurantia. Next base: position 3,930 of record JAPMOR010060222.1, read on the forward strand.
TGAAATAAGACTGGCAAAATTGCATGAGAGCACAAAAAAAACACAGCTAAATTGAATTTGGGTGTTTTTTTAAAGGATTAAAAAATAGCACACTCGTAATGCGTTTTCATATAACATGACATTTAATTTCCTCCCTAGAAAAAAAAATTACTTTTAACTCTATCTCCATATGTTAAAAAAATAGCCGCAAATGTAAAGTTATTTTTCTAACCAACTCAAACAAACTGTTCTCTTCGTTTTAGTGAGCGTAAAACGAAAGAAAATTATTTGACTACGCTTGACGAATATCTTAAAGAATAAATTTTTTAAACTTTTTAACTTTCAAGCAAAACTGAGGAATAACGTTCATGCTTTTAGCTAATTATCTGAAAATGTACAAAAAAAATCGCTAAAGGAATCTTCTTTTGTAAGTAAAAATTTTTCTTAAATTTGAAACTAATTATAAATGGAATCAAATATTAATACGAGCTTGCTAAGCTTAATTATGCTATTTTGGGAAGGGGAATGTATCTGAAAAAGCTCTAGTCTCTAAAGGGTAGCAGCAAAAGGTATGCTAAAAAACTTACCATAACAGCAAATGATATCTTCGCAGATTTCAAGTAAAAGTGAATGAATAAATTTAATGAAAATAGCTTTCAAAAAAAAAGATTTTTATTAATCTTCTGATAAAAGTCTTAGTGAATTAGTTTAGAAAAAGAATATTTTTAGGGATATAACTTTATATTTTTTAGATTTTAATTTGAAATTATTGTAATATGTATTGTGAAGGGGAGAAACACATTTTATTCAGATTAAATCCAAGCGACATCACCGGTATATGGTTGGTCGGTTGTTTTGTATTTTTTGACACAAGATCCATCTTTGGCCAAACTGCGCCACCCACACCAGTATATGGTAACTAAGTTCTAAGAATATAAATCGTTCCATGTCATCAAGAATACACAACTATTCCATATTTCAAAATTCTAACTTTTTAAATGATTGTAAAATCTATTACCAAGTTCCGTCTTTACAAATATGAAACAAATTAAGTTAAATAAAAGTATGAAAGTATGTTCAATAACTAATAACACAACACGTGTTCTAATTGAATTTAGAAATTTATTCTAAGTAGAAGTTATTTTTTTATTTTAAATTATATTTATTTGATCTAAGTTTTACTACTGGGAAATTTAATTTTTTTTCTTCCGCAAAGTTATATAAAATTGCAACGTATGATTTTGTATAAGTAAAAACTTTTCTTGCAATTGAGATTAAGCTTATTTTATGACAAAAAGTAGTTATCAATTGTCTGTCCATTCTATTAGGTTATTGAAAATGCATTTTATCTTTCTAGATAAAGAAGATTTAAGATATATTAGCATTTAAACTTCTGTTTGTTACAGAGTAAAGGTAATGAAACTTGAATTGCTGATATTCAAACAGATGAAATTTAATGACATGTGTGACAGCCAGACAAGATATTTCGAAATTTGAATGAATGGAATAGCTACTCTGTAAAAAGTGAGGTGAAACACACCTGGGAAAATCATATATGCTGAGAGTATTGCCACCTGTTTCATACTTCTCATTTATGAAAGTTTCAGACGGAAATTGTTCCAGTCGACTAGATTAATGCTCTCGACATTTCCGTAAGTTTCTACTTGATAGATTTTTATAACAAAAACATATTTTGGAAGTTAGTCTGTCTGTCTTTATATACGAGACAATTGGAGACAAATTTTTTTTCACTAGTTTTTTACACTAAATGTTCAGATTTTTATCAAATTGTGGTACAGATCCATTTATAAATAAATCAAAGAGTATTAATTGGATGAAACTTAAGACTGGATTTCGCACCTATCTTTTAAATCGTTACTAATAATATAGATGTATGCATGTGTATGCGTCAGGGAATTTGACCCATAGCTACCAAAATTACACAAATATATTTTGGAAGTTAGAAAATGTACTTCGGAGTAATTTTTTTTAAAAATTTTAAATAATTGAAAATTAAGTGAATTGTAGGTTTTTCTTCACCATAATTTCAGAAAAAATTGCAGCACAACAATAATTTCTATATCATTTTAAAATTAAAAAAAAATAATTTCATTGATAGGATTTTTTAAATTATAATTTTTTTTTCTATTATTAAATATTTTTTAAATACATAATTCATTTTGCAAAAAAAAAAAAATCATTGTCGAAGGGAAATTTAAATTGTTTTCATAGTTGCCACTAATATTTAATTAAACATTTTTGTTCATTATTGATAATCAAGTTATGAAGATTTGGCATATTTTTCGATATTCTTAAGGCTTCAATATATGACATGCTTTTAATAAATATTTAAAATTCTTTTGTTAAAATTAGCAAAAGTAATTTCTTTAAAGTGTGTTTAAAGTTTTTTTTAAAGTTTTTATATATTGCTACTCGTTCTCGTGATGCAATTAATAATAGGAAAAAATACAGAAACTTAAGGAAAAACAGAAAGTTAAGGAAATGCATAGTATAGGGTAAAAGGAAATAAAACTTTTAAATTAGTTTGGATTATATGTATTTCAAATTTGTGAATATAAAAATATATTGGTGAAAAAATTATTAAGACAAAATTGTAACAAATATTTAAATGAAATTTTTAACAATAAATAATCTCAGCAAATCAAATGGTCGCCAAACGCGGCTAGTGCGATATGAATTTGGAGCAAATCGATTAAAAGGAAGAGACATTTTTCTAAAAGACACAGTAATATATATTCGTTACATAACAAAGCTAAACATAACGCAATTACTAGTGTGTAAGCATATAAAAACATTGAAGTGAAAATAGAAACGATGGGTTTTATTTAAATAATTTTCATATTATATAGATTCGAATTCATAGATTTGAATTTTATATAATAAGGCCACTGATTTATTCACAATCAACGGAAGATTTAAAAAATGTACTTAATTTTTTTCTGCAATAAAAGATTTTAATTTCATTTTTAAAAAAATGCTTTGCGTATCTGATTAGTTATGTCTTCAATTTAAATAAGAATATGAACACGTTATTCTTCTTAATGAGGGAATGAACCATCTTAAGTTGTAATTGAGAATAGTGGGTTCATTCTTTTAGTTAAGAGATGTTCGCAGTGTTATTTGCAATCTTTAAAGTAAAATAGTTTCAGAAATCTCGCTTACGGCATTTCAATATTTTTCTGAATTTTTAATTCATAATGGTTTTGGAAGGCATTTTTGCATTTGTCATCTTGCTATGTCTATTGTCTATTTAATAAACGAAGAGCCTCGGAAAAGATGATGAGAAATCATGAAACATTTATTATTTTTGACAAGCATTGTATGAGGGCGCATACTTGAAAAGGGTGGAGTCAAGAAAATATCATTGGTCCTTCAAAATATAAAGCAACCAGAAACATCCTTTCAGGGAAAGATAAAATGGAACATTTTAGGGGAAAGAAAATTTCAGAATTGTAAGAAAAATCCCATTCTAGTTGTAATGTCCCATTTTATGCGTCATTTTTTATAGCGACAACAAGAAAAGGTTCATTCTTTGGGATATCAAACCGGTTAAAAGAATTGTAGAAAAATGCTTTAATATGCAAATCGGCTATAAAGGATTTTGTCTGCATCCTTCCAATTTAGACAAAAGGTAATCTATTCACTTCAAATAAAAATTTGATTTTGAATTTTAAAGTTTAAAAATTGAGGCTTTTAATTTTTTTGATAGTGAAATTTAATTCAGAAGTTTTATTTCCTATCTGATTTATTTCAACAAGAGCGCCGAGCAATGATTTATGAACAAAATTCATTAGCAGTGAAAGTTAACCATGACATTCATTCGTAAGTTTTTTTTTTATCAATTTATATAGATTGCTGAAGGAATTCGACTAAGTCATTCTAAAGGTTCAAAAAGATATATAAATGTCGGGATATTTTACATCTTTCTTTATCAATTACGTTTATCCGGCCAATCAAAACTCGTCTGTCAACCTCGTTAAAAGAACTGCAAAAAAATACTTTGTAAGCTATAAATGATATTTGTCTGAACCTTCTCAAAAAAGAAAAAAAGAAAATTTACTCGATTTTAATAAAAGTTTTATTTTGAGTTTTAAAGTTTAAAAAAATGTTGAAAATGATGAAATTCTTTATATTTGATTTATTTTTGTTTGATATTTGATTTATTTCACCAATTTGATCCTGCACATGATACAAAACTCGTTGGCAGACAAAATTATCTCTCAAACAATTCTGCTGATTCGTAAACGTATCAACAGTTGATTAGAGATTTCTACAAGAATTTGATTTATTCGCTTTAAAAACTGAAAAAAATATATGAATGCCTTAATATTTTACAACGTTTTTTAATAATTAAGAATATAGTTAAAAAATATTTGTAAAAAACAGAGATGAATTTACTATTACGGAAATCTTTGAACTTTCCCAAAAAATAAAAATTTACAGCTGCAGCCTTTTCTTATCGATCGAATTGTTGATAAATGGATTATAAAACAGGTTTATTGAATTATTTAATTATAGATTTTTAGCTAATGTTTCCTTTATTTTAAAAGTTTATGCATTCATAATATACAGAGTTTATAATTTTATACTGGCCGCAATCAAATTGAATATTACAAAATTTTCTTTAAAATTACTGCAATGTCTTTATCTCGCATAAAATTTGGTAGAAATACGGAACTAAAAACAATATGCTGTAAATATAATGTAAGAGCAAGTGATTGAAAGATTTCATGAAACAATAAAACAGATTTCAATTTCATTACATAAATTACGAGCAATTTCGATAAATTGCATTTAAAGTTAATTTGAAAAATTAATATCAAAGAAATCATCACAAGATAATAAATCAATTAAAAATCAAGACTTTAGATTTAAAAATGATCTAAAAAAAAAGATTATTTCCGACGTTATGTCTTGAAGTTATTTAAGACAAACTTTAAAATATCTGTTAATTTCAAATAATATTTTGAAATTTCAAAATGCTTCTTAGCACATTTCTTTCTGGTGCACCAGTTCAGCATCACATTTCATGAGTAAAGAATGAGACATTTATATCTCTCATTGCACAGAAAGTTTTCCATTGAGAATTTATTATCATTTAAAAGTTAGGAATTGTATTTATGAATGTTGCAATGTTTTCTTAAAACATTTAAAATGAATATGAAATCACGTGACGATACAATGATTAAAAAAATTATCTCGATTGTCTTCATATAGAAAAGAATTTATATAAAAAAACATTTCACAGAATAGTTTTAAAAAGAAGAGAAATTAAAGGATGTCTTTGTATTTTTGAGGAATAACAGAACAATGAAAAAAATATATTTGATTAGTTTAAAGTAATTACATTTACATCTCCATCTCAAATAACTAGAAAATTATTCTTGGAAGGACATTTTGCTTTTGATCAAAATGTTAAAGGTGACATCTGAGCTGACAATCAATTTTCCATGCTTCCGCTCCACACCATTTAATCGATCTTTGGTATCGATATAATGCGCACTAGATCCGCTTGAACAGTCATTCTTCAATGAAATTGGGTTTTCAGCCTGCAAACCTAGGGCACAGAAACCATGACCTTACCTCCATTTCATCGCCACCGTACCACCAATGTCTGCCTATACGTTTTATTTTTAAAATATTTGCAGTAAAAAGTAAAATCGTTTGCAATTTCAATTGGTAAATCTAAGTTATATCTCGAGAATGAAATTATTTTTTGAATAAAGTTCTTGTGCCAAATTTCGCTAAGATTGTACCGAAATATTCCACGTTTGTAATCATTAGATGAGAAAGACACCTGTGCAGGAATCCTATTTACCTTCTAGGGGCAACTTGAAAATAAAAATACTTGACCTACAGCCACAGATATAATTTTTAGCCTCTCCTCTCCGAACTTTCCACTCCACACCTGCTGGAGGACTTTTGACCCTAATAGATTTGACGGATGCCAGAGCCCGCTTACATAGCTGTTCTCCAGAGGAAGGAGAACGGTCATTCAACTGAGAACTCTTTGGCAAGTAAAACGAAACAATTTCGTGCCGATTCCAGTAGATGAGAGCACCATAGATGGAATTCTATTTTTCATGTTTTCACATCAAATCAGAGATCATGAGACTGGATTGAAAGCAATAGATTTAATTTTTTATCGTTTTTTTCTGTAATTGATACAAAATATTACTAGATTTATTGGTTCTTGAAATGGCTACGTAAGTTTTGCATAGATTAGTTGTTGTTTTTTAATAAAGGGTTGTTTTTTTTTCGAGATGTCCATGGTATTGTGAAAATTTCATTATTAGTTCTCATTTACCAAGTACCATATCCAGATATCGCGCACTTTGCAAATGTCAGGTTCTATTCACGCAGTCGAAGAGTTGCAATCTTTCAGAGATACGGGCCTAAATAGCGTAAAGAATGCATACTTGGAAGATGAGAAAGATTTCTGCAGCAAAAATGATACGTACGAATTATTTATGTGTACATTATCTGTAAACTGTTTTTTAATTGTGGAAATGAACTAAAAAAATGACTTGCCAATCAAATTAACTAAATTAAAAATATTTCATTTTTGACATTTTTATTTTTTTTTCCAGACTACATATTTAATGAATATACAATTTTCTTACCTTCTCCAATTCTTTCATGGACTGAAGTTTTTTTTAATAAAATGTAACACATTTTATGATTAATCTTAGCAAGGAAATTGCATGCAATATTTTAGGTGATGAGGAACGTAGTTTATTTTCTTAAATTGAGTCACATTGATATTATTAATTTAAATAAACATTTTTTTGTTCAAAGTTGACTATCGCATCCCTTACTTCTATTTTTGGTCATTGTAAAAACAAGGAAAAAAAATCTCTGAATGATAGTATTATCTATTTCTCTATTAGAAACGAAATGTATCCTTTTTTTGAAAAAAAAAATTTCTAAAGACATTACGGGAAATTAAAAAAAGAAAATCTTTATAAAATAAATAAGTTTAAAAAAACAATGTCAAAAAAAAAGAATGGAAAAGACACTTTTAGATCATTTTAATTTCAATTCTGCAATCATTTCTGTCGTTATCCGTGAAGTAAAACTGTAGTCATTGGATCTTCAGTCACGATTATAATTATTTTCGTTACAACGCTTTTAGTAATTAACTTCTTACCAAAGTGGAGACATTAAGGGAAATTAAAAAAAAATCTTTGGGCGGTAAATAAATTTAAAAAAAAGTGTGAAACAAAGAAAGGTAACGACAGTTTTTTATAATCTTATTTAATATAGCCAACCTAAAAATTTTAATTACTTAATCTATAAGTGCAAATCAATTCTGTCGTCCTATGTGAAGCGAAATGTCATTGCGTCTGTAGCCCCAATTATATTTTTTTTCTAGTTACAACACGTTTAGTGATTAATAATTCACGTGTGCACTTTCGATTTTTTGAATTTATGCGAGTACTGAGACCAAAATTCTTTATATAGCTTTTTGCGCTAAGTTATGCAGTTTTTATACAGACGCAACGATTCATTGATAAGAAGTGAAAACCAAATAATTTTTTTCACATGTTGATACGACCCATACTTTTAGTAATAAAATCATAAATAAAATGTTCTTTATATGTTATTCATATGCATACAAAAACACAGTAGTTTGAACTCTCGTCTTCTTCAGATTTTATCCAAAATTTGGTTAAAATATAGGTAAATTTATAAAAAATTTATTTATATGTTATTCATATGCACACAAAAACACAGTAGTTTGAACTCTCGTCATCTTCAGATTTTATCCAAAAATTGGTTAAAATATAAAATATAGGTAAATTTATAAAAATTTTATTTATATGTTATTCATATGCACACAAAAACACAGTACTTTGAACTCTCATCTTCAGATTTTATCCAAAATTTGGTTAAAATATAAAATATAGGTACATTTATAAAAATGCTGTTTTTTTTTCCTGATTGTAAAAAATCTGAAACTTAAATAATCATTAAAAAATTTAGAGATAGAAATTTTCGAAGATTTCAGTACAATGTTTAAGTAAATGTAATAAACAATTTTGCTTGTTTTTTTGTAAAACTTTTCCTACCTCTGCGGGCACCATAACTGCGGTGGGCTGGAAGACCCCTCCGATGGCCAGGCAGATGTCCTTGCCGGACTGCTGGATCCAGAGGCAGAGGAGGGCGATGCACGTGATGAGGCACGCCGAGGCGCAGATGAGCGCCTGCCGACACAGCCGGCGTCCGGCCATTCCGGGCGCTCGCGTTGTACAGACAGAAGGAATTGGAAGCGGAAACGAATCCATCCGGCCGCGCGCATGCGCTATTCTCCAGCGCGAAAGATGCAAGATAAAGCGGGGTTGGTTCTGACAAGCGCACTACAGTTTTGTTGTTTGTTCTGGAGTAAAATGATTTAAAAAAAAAATTTTTTTAATGAAATGTTGATCATTTATTTCAAGAGGGGTGATGATGAAAATTGTAAAGCTTAAAATAACTCTTTAAAACAAAACATATGAATTATTTTTTAAAAATTATATGTTGTTTCCATTATGCAGAATAAAATGGTAGGTTTTATTTTTAATTACTTTATTTTTAATATTTAATTTAATTTATTTTTATTATTTAATTTAATTTATTATTTTTATTTTTTATAAGTATTTTTTAAAATAATAAACAATAAAAAATGATTTGTGGATGTAAGTTATGAAAGTGTAAAGAATATTTTAAAAGTTTTAAACATTCATAAAAATATTGTAATTGAAATGGAAATTTAATAATATTTAAACGCATGTGATATTTTTATTCCATTCCATCCAGATTCCATCTTTGTAAATATGAAATTTAGACACATGAAAAAAGTCGTTAAATAAAGGCGTGTAAAAAGAATTTACTCCTCGCTTCATTTTTTGTAAAATATGTATATGAAATCGTGACTGCAAATAAACGACAAAATTTTTTCAAACCTATGCATCGCGTGACTTGAATATTCCTATAGCATCTTAAAATGTGATCTTATAGCATCTTAAAGTGAGTCTTAAAATAAAATTTTTTATGCATATCTTTAAGGTATTCAGCCATTAGTATTTTAAATTACCCTAGGTAGCCATTTTTATGAAAAGAATTTTAAAATATTCTATCACAGCTTTTAAACTAGTAAGCTGTTGCTGGCGACCAGCGGTTGCAGCGTATTAAATTACTAAGAGGATGATCATCCCACGTACATAGAAGATTCGTTCCCGCGTGCATATATATTTTTTAAATGAAAATGTTTACAACTTGTCATATTATCTGCCAGTTGTGATATGCGTGCATAATTGTGACATGTATGATGAAAAAATCTCTCAAAACACATTACTACCATTTGGCACGTATTTATCAAATTACACAGCTATTTCTTACATAGCAGATGTAGATTATAAAAAGGATTTTCATGATCAAGAATTTTTAATCAAATATTAATGAAACTTCTAATTCTTCTTTTCTAAAATTTTAGAGCATCTTGTTGCTCAAAAAACATTTCTAAACCACTTT